>JANIJG010005925.1:74138-95930 GCA_024611175.1 Megaceryle torquata
CTCTTGTTGTGGGGGATAACAAGAGAAACAGGCAGGACTAACAACCCAAGAACAGTGATTCTGAGACACTGACATGACTGACTGCATGTTAGCCTTGCAGAGATGGGCAGGGGGGCTATAACTCTGAAGTTAGCTTCCATAAACAGGTTAACTAAACTAAAACATTAGGCTGTACTTCCGTTTAAACAAATCGGGTGTTGATGGTCTCCAAGCACAAAAGCCCTGGTCCAAGTGGCAGCAGCTCTGCCCATTTCCTCTTTAATTTTACCCCCAAGGATTGCCACCTATCCATTACCCGAGAGCTACAAAACATGACACAAATGCAGGATTCCACCACATCTTGTGCTCATTTAAAGAAAAAACCTCAACACTTGGACTTCTAAGTTATTCTCTAGACCCATGTTCATCCACTTTCCTGTTTCATACCTGTAATTTTCTCCAGTAATGAAACATCTTGAACTTCCTGAGGCAGGGAGGCAATTTTTTGCCGCACTGTTGCATCTCCCGATGCTGCATTTTCCAGGTCTTGTAGGGCTTTGATCAAATCCTCGGTCTACAAGACAAGTTGGCCAGTGTTAAAAGCAGGTAATACTTATGCCAGTTCCCGTGGCTATGACATCAGAGGTCACCCACCTTCCAGAGCAACCACTGGGGGAATATTTTCTCCAAGTAATTTTTAAGCAGCTGCTTCCTCACACAGGGAGCATTTGCTAAGTTTACCATACGCTGGTGTTTAGGAACTTAGGCATTAACTGCAGTAGAATCACCTTTTTCAGGACTCTGCAGTGAAGAACTTCTCCTTCCAATTAAGAGAAGTGATCACTGGAGACAAAGCTGAAGAGCACCTGACCACACTGGTCTGAGGAGCAGCCATCAGCCTGCTGTGCTCCCTCAGGCTGGGACTGTTATCTTTTAGCTTAGCACCCCTGACACTCTCGTAGGCTGCCCGGGTATGTGCACCTTTTTGTTCCGTTCCAAAGGTACATTCTGACAGCAAAAAAACAAACCAAACCCGAATCAAACCCAAACTCACACTAGTTCAAAGCAAACCATGCCAGATTTCCATCGCTGTATGATGTAGAATTTCGTAACCTGCCATAAAATTGCTGCCATAAAATTGCTGCCATAAGAATTTCATTACCTGCCATAAATTCTGATGACAGAGAAACTACCCCTGATAAAGCAGCCCTTCTATTGTCCCGACTCTGTGAAGCCGCTGCCGTCCTCGCTCGGCTCCGCTGGCTCTTCGGGAGCTCACTGCAATCTGAAATTAAACTGGACTCCACGGTCCCTGCCCAACTCCACCTCTCAGCTGGTTTTAGTGCACCAAAGAAAAAAAGCATTTAAACTTGAGATTAAATGAACACCCTCAAAACTAATGTCAGCTCAAAAAGGATGTGGACGAGGACAGCCCTAAGAGGGCCTCCCTGACACACCACATTTCCTCCCGGCCCAAGAGAAAGGAGAGAGACTTCAGAGAAGAAGCTGTTTCTTTGTTTTAAAAAACACTGATGTTTTAATGGGACGTTTTTGAAACTGGAGCACTAGCCCTGTAAACAAAACCACTGATGTTGAAACTACATTTCAATAGTTTGGGAACTAATAAAAACACTAAAAAAAATTTTTTTTTAAATCTGAAAAATAAATGAGTCCATTACCTAATATTTGTTAGTTCTTTGCAAACTGCTAAAGATTTCCAACAGTAACAAAGCCAAGGCTTATCATCAAGAGAAACCATAAGCTGAAAGGCATCTGGAGGTAAAAACAACAAAAATTTCTCACTTATTTCCTTGACAACTGTTACTTTTTTTTTTCCTTCAGTGTTTACAGTCTACCAGATGGAGAGTGTATTTTTTATCCCTTTCAAATAGACAATGTTTTAACATATGTTCACTCTGCAGCTTCAAATAGAATGATCCTCTATTTCTTTCCTACTATTTCCCCACCACTAATGCGTCAGCCTCAAAATAAAGTCTTCAGAGCTGGTTTTCCCAACCAAGCCTGCACTGATCTATCAAAGGCTGAGCTTTTTAACAGCTCATGGACAGAGATGTCCTACAAAAAGTAATTCAGTTTTTAACTGCATTACAGCTTGGGGTTTGAGAGATTTACACACTGCTCTTAGGAAGGATTTACATTGTGGTCTGTTCTTCTAGTGGCCCTTTGAGATTCTCTGCTGGCAGCACTACTCAGAGCTTGGTTTAGAGCACCTGAAACCACGTGGAAGGGGGACGGTGTTTCAACGGGAAATCACATGGGACTCCTCAGGGCCCAGCTGCATGTCCCCATTAAAGGCGTTTTACTTGTTGGCAGCTCCACCTTGTGGCCGCCCCACGCGGGGAGGGGGCTGCCCCACGCGGGGAGGGAAGGGGCGTCCATCGGATCTTGTCCCACTTTCAACCCCCCCACATACCAGCAGTGGCCCAGCACTGGGGTCTTGGGGTGAGTAGCTCCCAGGATAATCATCATCTTCCTCCTCTTGTATCTGCTGAAACGTCCGCTTTAACGACTTCTTCTCCTCTGCAACTGAAGACACGCATAAACAGCTCATTTGGATGCCAGATCTGCCCACCTTAACTACCTCTCCTTCAAAACAACGGTACCAGATGCTCTTATGATTGAGCTCTCTAAAGAGAAGGTTGACTACAGTTGGATTCTAACATTGGCATCGTATTCCAAACACTCAAATGCAAAGCAGCAGTAAGAGGATGATTTTGCCCTCACACGTCTCTGTACAAGGACACCAGGACACTCTTCCTATCAGCGGTGTGTGCTGTATGTGTACTCGTGCCACCTACGCTGAAAGACAAGAAAGCGTCTGGTTTGTCGATAACTGGCAGGTCTTCAACCGCACCGAGCCCCTCTGGTCAACACCATGCACACGGGCAAGGATTTCTGACAGAAGTGAAACACTGATGTTAAAAATAAATACAGACAGAAGAATTTCAAGTTCTCTTTTTGCACCGTGGTCCCACAATTGACTGCTGGTTAATCAACTAACCATGCTTCCATCAAAATAAAGACTCCGGGCCAGCTCCACAAAGCTAGGACTCTAAGATGTGGCGGCAACAACAGCGACGGGCAGAGCGTGAACCTGTCTCCAGGCACGTAACCTACAACCCCTCAGAAACAAGGATTTCATAAAGCAAGACGGGGTGGTTAAATGAACCCCAGCGCAGCACACTGTAGCTCGAAAGGGAAGGGACGGCTTTAGTGAGTCAGAAGCCTCTGATGCAGTCACACAACCTTCAGAGGACAGCTCATTCTTCAGACCTGCCACCAACACTAATAAGAGCCGGGGTAATTGGTAAGAAAGGTTCAGGCAGTCTTGAGAACACCTCAGTCGAGTCTTGCCAAGACAATCATGGAGCTCAAGGACAAGAGTCTGCATCTACTTTGACTCACAGAAAAATCCAAGATTGCTCTTGATTGAAAATTAAATCAGTCTGCACAGCTCTAAGGAGGAAGCAAGCAGAAAGGGCTGTCCTTAAACGCAGAATTTCACGTGCCTTCTCGGAGGGACGTGTGAAAAAACTTCATTTTAACAGAGAGAAAAGCAGAGGTGCTGTACACCCTGCTCATGCGGGGAAGGAGCTGAACAACCTTCGTGAGGGAGACACAAACACATCTCTGTTAGAGAACAGATTGACTCCATGGAAGGCAAAGCAGCACAGAGAACACAATTACCCTACAACAGATGAATCTTTGATGTATGTTCGAGCAAAGCCATCTAGGCTAGAAAAAGGTGTGGTCTGAGCATCGTACGTGTACAAGGGAGGTAAGAGAGCACTGGATAATCTGACTGACAAGCAAGTAAGGTACCAGATCAGCAAAGAAAGGGCTGCTGTCCACTGAGGGCTGCAAGACCCGCGAGCAGAGTTGAACAGCAGGCGCGCAGATGGCAGAACGGCCAAAGAGAGCGGCTGAAGTTGCACAGCCCAGTACAGCGTGCCGCCGATACTGACTGCGTGTGGGTGCTTATCACAAAGTCATTAGCAGCGGTGACACAGACGGGATAACCGATAGAAGAACGCGACCACAGCGCGCACACGAAAGCAAACTGGGACCCAGACCGCTGAGAAGCCCGTCCTGCTGCGTTGCCAACTGGCGCACCACGAGGCACGGCACATTACGCCTGCTCGCCAACACTGAGCGTTCAGAATTCAGCACATTTTCTGTCTGAACACGACCAAGTGAATTTGGCTGGAAACAGTCTGAAGAAGGAAGGTGGACGAACATCTGCAGCCCTAAGCACCAGTCGCCAGCTGGCCTACCTGGAGAGAGGCCGCTCCCCAGGCACAGGCGTGGCAGCTGAGGGGACAAAGTAGCCCGTGGACCACAGAGCAGAGACAAGGCAGCCAGCTTTGAAGCAGCATTTTGGGCACGAGCAGCATGACATAAATGTGGCCTGCTGCACTTTTCACTGGCATCAGTAAATAGGGGCAGCAAAAGGCCTTGGGAACACCATCCCCATTTCATCAGAACAGAAAAGAAAACCCCATACTTATTTTCAAAAACTGGACCCTCCATAAGAGAATGGGAAGCAAGGCACAAACTGTAACACCCCCTGCCTGCTCTCCTCACTGCTGTTCTACTCCACAGTCTACTACGGGTCTGACTGTGCCAGAATTTGTACCGTAACCGCAACCAGAGCGGTTCCGTGTCACCGCGCGACACTCCTACACCAGAGCACGCTCCAGGAACTCTTTCAACTGCTTCTCACAAAGACAATGAGAAGGAAACGCGTCAGCTGTCTGAGTTATGTGTCTAAAGGATTTTACATCAAACCTCTACAGAACTAATTTTCCCAGGCTTTAAGATAAAGGGGTGATTCTTCTTTTCCCTATGGCTTGTAAAACATTCTAATGTAAATGAAATTCAGGAGATAGCAAATGCAAGCTTAATACATTTAGAGTTAAAACAATATATCAATATTCAAAAGCTCATTTCCATGTCCGCGCATATGTCCTCGTGGAACTCAAAAGACTGAACTGTGGCAGTGACCTGCACTAGCAAGGAGCTCAAAGCGAGGGAACAAAATACCCTGAAAGGGCCGTCCGTGCTCCTTGCCCTCTGCCTGCCTGCAGGGAAAGCTTCACCACTTGTGCAACCAGCTCTGTTCCGCGGCAGGGGCTCGGCGCCAGCCACCAACGGCATCGCTGCGCATTCACCCGAGGCCTGGCTACTAATGCAATGAGAAATAAGCTGCACTGCAACACACACCGAACGACACGCTTTGGAGACGTCTTTCCCCACTGGCACGGCACTCTGCTCTATTTTGGCAAGCTCTGCAGCTCTACGTGGTGCTCTGCAACCCAGGCAGAGCCACGCTGCTCAGAAAGCACCTGCCAGCCCTGGAATTTAACCACCTGCACGGACTTGTTGCCGTACCTTAGGCTGGAGAAAAGAATTCTCGTTATGACAGCACCAGGCACTCTGAAGGAGCTTCGCAGTTTCAACGGCACAGCCTCGTACCATCCACAGACCCGACAGCAGCTGTTCCTCAGCTGTGCCTGCCTCGGGTGTACACAAACCCGGGAAGTCAGAACGGGTTTGGGGGAGCAGCACGCCGTGGTTTTCCAGGTTTGCAATAAACATTATACCTGTAAAACACAATATACTCTTGCCCATCTTGCTTATATTCACCTGTTTGAAACCAGACTAGAGTAACTACAACAGTCTTCCGCAATGCAGGCTACCAAAAACCAACCAGAAGCCGGACAAACGTCAATTTCTCTTAGAAAAACACGAAATCGCCATGGGAAATGAGCTCTTACCATTAAGAAGCTAATTTGAAAACAAATCAAAGCAAGGAGAAAACCTCAGAACTCAAGAGTTTTTAAAATTTCTTCTACTTAGTTAAAAAAAAAAAAAATCTCATTTACTTTTTTACATGAATGGACAAGAATATTGGATATTCCCACTCCTGGGAAGGCCAGGACAGCTCTCCCAGCTGAAAGACATACTACATTAATATCTCCAGTGACCCAGGCAAAACCAAAGTTTCTTGCCAAGTGAAGATGTGCACTCAGCAGTTCTTAAAACCTTTGTATTTCTTCAGCCTGCTTCCCACGGACAAAGGTCTGCTACATTTGGGAAGAGTTTGATTTTATATCAGCATTTTTCAGTTGAGAAGGTCACAGAAGCAGGCAAAGGGAGGAGGACGCCGAGCAACAGTCGGTTGCCAACTCAGGGAGAAATCACAGCTGCGTTTCTTGGAGACGTGGTATCATTTTGTCCAGATTAAGAGTTCCACACTTGTGTAACACTTACCCAGGTACCTTAAATGAGGAGTTTCTAATCCCCAGTTCATCAGCTCAGTGAGAATTCGGGCATGTAAATTCTGTCCTTTTATGACAAACGGGTGTCTCGCCGCATGGCGCCCAGGCAGCGGAACGACCCCAGCGTGAGCTGTTTCGCGTGGAAACCACACGCCTCCCACCACCCAGAGCAGAGGTCCCCTCTGTCCTGACACGGGGCAGACAACCCCTCCGGGCAGGCTGGCCACTCTCCCAGCGACACCTTCCCCCCCGTACGCCGCAGCCACGGGGGGCTGGGAGGCCTCCGCGCTGCTCGAGCGCCGCCCAGCACGTGAAAAACCACAGAACGGCAGCCACAGCTGTGCCTTCACATGCACGCCCCGTACCAACGCTCACATCTTTGTATTAATTACCAACTCCGGTAGCTTCTTCTCACCACCTACACACGACACAAGAGTCCTTTGCTAATGACTAAACCAACTCTCAAAGCACCAAACCTCTGCGGGGGACAGAGCAAAACTTGGTCAGAGCAGCAACCTGATCTCTGCTCACTTGAAGACACTCGCTCCTTTTAGCTGCCAAGTGGAGAAATATTCCCTTTGCCAGGATGCTCTTGATTTTCAGTGACCCAGCCTTCCCCAGGTTCAGCATCCTGGGGCTCCCCTCTCGTTCCGGCACGGCCGGCCAGAGCCCGCAGACGCTGTAGCGGGAGGCGGTTACGTGCCGAGGCCGTATAAAGGCACGGCCAACGCGAGCAGCTGACGCTCAGTGTCTCACGCCTGCCTCGTGCAGCAGTAACATTATAAGCGCCAGGTTCTAACCACGTTAAGCAACGCAAGTCATTGTTTTCCTCAAATGATATCAGCTGGTGTAAGAAAAGAGACTAGACAAGCTTCTAGGCACATATTGCAGCCTTTAATTATTAAAAAGTCCTTGCTGAATCATAATAAAATATAGCAGCTATGCAAAGTAAAACCATTCCTACGGGAATGAAAGCACTCCCGATACCCAATAACCCAGCTGCCCACGCTCAGAGGTGTGGCGCAGGACGATTTTAACTCTCGGGGTGGATGCAACAGGTGCCTGCACTCTGCTGCCCTGTCTCCACATCAAACGGCAGCCCTGCGGCGCTCCGTCGGCACCGCCAGCTGACGGCACCACAAGCGACCCTCGCCGCTAGCCACCAGCACAGGGCAAGGCCTGCAAACTGGAACTGCGGGTTTAGCCAAGCTGGGCTCCTCGCACGACAACCCTCGAGAGTCTCCACGACCAGCTCCGGCAACAACTCGACCACAGGAGCCCAGAGCTCAGCTCCTCACGGCGCTTCCGGTGAGGTGCCCACCAGTTTAAAACACAAAGCAAAGCCCGCGGCAGAGGCCATACTGCACCTACCTTTAGTCTGGGGGCTGTTGGTGTCTTCCATGGAAAGCTTCAGCTGCTGTATGAACTCGCTGCCATACACGCTCCTCTCTTGCCAGATGTTAAGCAATCGCTCCAAGGGCTTTTTGCAGCCCTCATCTGCTTCTCTGCTCAAGGATTAGAAAATAATTATAGCTCAGCAGAAAGACATCTCTAGTGCTTTAAGAGAGCATCTTCCCAACCAGCAGCTGCCTCCATGGCAATATCTGCATGCTTGGAGAGAATCCCTCCCGTGTTGTTGGGGACGAACTGTGCAAAATGCACTTGTGGCCAATTTGCCCCTTTTACTGGAACCAAGATCACCTGGAAGTGCCCCAGACTCCCACCCCAGAGCAAGGGCAGGAAAAACCCAGGCAGAAGAAACTTACTGTTTTTCAGAATCTGCAAGAAGAGTTATAACACACCCCCAAGTCAACACGTTTACAATTCAGAGCATTAACTTTAAATAGTTGTTTCAGTCAGTAAGATCCCCATTAAAAAGCAGGTTGTTTGGATCATTAGGCATTTAAATGTACTCGGAGCGCGCTGCAAGTTAGAGAGTCAGCACAGCATCCCACCAGCACAGGTGTCGAGAGAACAGCAACTGTGACGCTGCTTGGAGAAAATCTTAACTAAGTGATGGGATTTTTGATAGGATGGTAGGTAGCTGCACCACTTCCGCCCTTTTAGCTATAAAATTCTTCCTTCCTCGAGCAAGGAGGCTCACGGTGAGACAACTGCTGAAACAAGACGGAAAGGGACCGCGCTCACACCAGGAGCCTGCCGAGAACCCAGCGACCCGATATCAGCTCTTTTGAAGAGCCCTAACAACAGGGACGAGCCGTTCGTTACGTGGCTTGGATAGACACAGGCAGCTACCCACGGACAGATCCACCAGATCTTTGGGTGACAGTTAAAACGAGGTCTACAGGAGCTGCGTGCAGAGAACAACCATGCAAAGCCGTGAGGGGCTGATTCGCATACAGACAACTTTGCCCCAAGAGAACTATTACAGTTCCAGGAGAGAAAGCGGCCAGAACCCAACCAGAGAGCGGGCACCAGCATCCCCGAGACTGAAAAACAGCCCAAAGCTGTCAGAATCCAATGGAGTTAAACTTTGTACAATAAGAATGCAAATCTCTAGAGAGAAAAGTTGAAGAAATTCACAACACAGCAACATACCTGGCAACGTGAGAAAACGCATCCACAAGCACGGATTCAAATTCCCTGGTAAATTCAGGTCCTTTCCTCTTACTGTTCTGGATGACATCGTTCGCTAAATATAGGAAAGTAAGTTTCCTGCTCGACTTTGCTGGGAAAGGAGAGGGGAAAAAAATAAAGGAGGGAGAGGAAGAAGAAAAAAAAGAGCAAGTTTGCATTTATTCCTCACTTCTTCCCCCTGGAATCATTAACGTGATTTCCAAAGTTGCTTACAGCTTTTCAGCCTAAAAACAAAGTTAAGAATATTTCTGTGTTATCGAGGCAAATCAGAAGCCTTCAAGTCAAGTAGCTCTTGATCACTTTACTTCCACTCAGTTTGTTTCCTAATCTATAACACAAACACGAGCTTCACACTTTTTGTGCAGTGACATCTCAACTCTGAAGATGGATGCATCAGAAATTAATTTTTGTTACATGATTAAAGTCTACGAGTAAGTTAATATAACAATAGACTTATTTTCATTAATTAACTTCAGGAGGAAAAAAAAAGTCGGTACAGAACCCCTTAATTCAGAACAGAAAGCAATTGTAGGAGAAAGCTATCGCAGAGGCTCGAATATTCTCCGCACAATGCTGTGCCAAAGCAACGTTAAATTTCCTCCGCACATGGTAATTTCTGCCATCCTGACACTGTCAGTTTCCATTTAACTAAAGGCAGAACGGGGCACATGTGGGTTTTCAGAACGCACCGGCTGGAAACAGGCACAAGGAGGGAAGAAAAAAGTGCTTATTTCCACAGCAGGCCAAACTCGGATCTTTCAAAAATTCTTACTTCACATGCTACACACGGCCAGGTGAAAGATACCCCAGCTAGGGCTTCACCAGCATCACCCACTGCTGGCCGCCCAGGAGCAGAGAGGTGACGCTGGCTGGTTTCAGAGCCACCCCTGGGGACAGGGCACCAACTCCAGCCCTGGGAGCTTGCCTGACCTCATTAGGAAGCAATTAGAAAAGCTACCAGCAGTTAATTTAGCTAAAGTTAATCTGCAAAGAGAAAAAAACAAAACCAGAAAAGGACAAAGTACTTCTGGAAGGTGCTACCAAGCCACTTGTACAGGTCTCTACAACCACTTCTACTTTGCTTATCTCCTAGGCTGTCAGTGCAGCTCCGTACCGGGTAAGTGCTGGGGGTCTAAACCCAACACTTAAATGCACAATCCACGAGCTGAAGGGGCGGCAAAGCCCCTGGCAGCGATCCCGAGCGCACCCAGGGCACGTATCTGGTACATCCTCGTTTCACAGCCCAGCTGCCCGGCCGCGGTCCGAGGGGAAGCAGCGCGGCCGAGCGCCTTCCCTCCTCTCTGGCTTAACCAGCGCCTCCACTCTTCGGCCCCCGCCCAGCCCCGTGACCGACAGACGCCCCCCGCCACAGGAGAAGGGCGACCGGGTCCCACTCGGCTCTATCTCCCGCCTCTCCCGGGTTCCAAACTTCTCCCCGCGCCGCTCAGAGACCGGCCCCTGGCCGCGGCCCCGCTCCCGGGCAGCTCCGCGAGCGGCCCCCCGGGACCTCCCCCCCGCCTCAGCCGATGGCCGAGGGCCGCGGGCCCGCGCCCCGCCCACCTTTGCGGAGCTCCCGGTGCCAGACAGAGACGATGGGCCCAGCGTGCTTGCGGTGGTGGATGAGCCACAGCGAGAGCGTCTGGACGCTCTGCTGCGAGTTGCTCAGCTCCGACAGCTTCTTCTCCAGCGCCGACTCCGAGAAGGAGGACATGGCGGCGGGACGGGCCGGGACGGGCCTGCTCCGCCCGCGGGGGAGGGCGCGACACCGCCTCACCGACAACCGACCGCCGCCACAAGATGGCCGCCCGCCCCCTGACCCCGCCGCCGCGGGTCGCAGGGCACCGTCCTACGGGTCGCCGGAGGGAAGGGCAGCGCGGCTGCGCGGGGCGGGGCGCGGGGGCGCGTGCGAGCCGCCGCTTGCCGTGCCGCATGCGCGTTGCGCGCGCTCGGGACTCTTCTCACGCCACTCGCCCCACCGCGTGTCCGGAGGAGTCCCTTTGTCGCGCTGACAGCCCCGGTTCTTCCCCCTCCCTCCCGTCACTTCCGGCACGTGGCCGCCCCGCTCCGGGAGCAGGTAGGCGCGCGGGGCCTGCGGGGCCCCGGGCCCGGCCCCCAGCGCGGCGGGTGAGGGCCCGTGAGGCCGCCCCGGGCCGCCCGCCCAGCGCTGTGACGGCCTCTGCCGCAGGCTTCCCCCCCCCCCAGCTGCGGCCGCCCTCCCCCGGGCATGGCCGTCTTCGACACCCCCCAGGAGGCCTTCGGGGCCCTGCGCCCCGTCTGCGTGCAGCTGACGAAGGCCCAGACGGTGGAGAACGTGGGGAGGCTGCAGGCGCGGCTGGCGGCCGTGGGCGCCGCGGCCCTGCAGGAGCTGCAGGAGTACGTGCTGTTCCCCCTGCGCTTCGCCCTGAAGGGGCCGGGGCCGCGGCCGGAGCGGCTGGTGCAGAGCGTGGTGCAGTGCATGGCCTCCGTCCTCGCAGCCACCTGCGTGAAGAAGCAGGAGCTCCTGCAGGAGCTTTTTTCCGAGCTCTGCACCTGCCTCTCTCCCCCTCCCAGCTCAGGCAAAGCGGCCCCGCTGTCCGAGGAGTTAAAGCTGGCTGTCATCCAGGCACTCCACACCCTGATGCATTCGGCTTATGGGGATGTGATCTTGTCTCTGTATCAACCTTCCACCCTTCCTCTGCTAGGCTTTGCCGTATCTTTGCTCCTGGGCCTGGCAGAGCAGGAAAAAGCAAAGCAAATTAAGATCTCTGCTTTGAAGTGCTTACAGGTCCTAGTTCTGCAGTGTGACTGCCGGGAGCACCGGCACCTAGATGAAGACGAGGCACAGCAATGTGGGGATTTATTTGCTTCTTTTCTGCCTGGGATCTCCCTTACCTTGTCTCGGGTTATTACTGGAGACATCAAACAAGGTCACAAACCCACCGTTTCTGCCATCAGACTCTTTTATCTGATGGTTGGCTCGGTAATGGCTGACGCACAGCTAGCCAGGGTCCCAAAGAATAAAGAAAAGCTGCCCGTGGAACAAAGCAGAATATCAGAACTAATGGTCCATAGAGGACCTGACTGGAGTAAAAGTACTGCCGAGAAACTCTCTCTCCTCCTGCATAAAATAGTTGATTTTTCTTCCATTCACCCCCACTGGAAGGTGAGACTGGAGCTGGTAGAACTGGTCCACCACTTACTGAGGAACTGCAGTCAGTCTCTGGTGGGCTCGTTTAGTCATCTTTTGAAGGCCTTGGTTGGGCTGGTGAACGATGAAAACAGCGAAGTCCAAAGCCGGTGTAACGAGGTTCTGCAGGGCATCGCCGAGCGGAGGATCGTCATGCAGAGCAGGGCTCTTGCTGATGTCCTCTCCGAGAACCTCCACGCCCTTGCCACTGCTCTTCCTCGCCTGATGAACTCTCAGGATGACACGGGCAAGGTCTCCACTTTGAGCTTGTTGCTCGGCTACCTGAAGCTGCTGGGCCCCAAGATCAACATTGTCCTCAACTCCACATCCCACCTCCACCGGCTTTCCAAAGCACTGATGCAGGTTCTGGAGCTGGACGTGACAGATGTGAAGATAGTGGAGGACAGGCGCTGGGGCGGCGAGGGCTCCTGGCAGCACGGCCTGCAGAGAGGCAGATGGCAGAGGAAATACTTCCGCTTCTTCACGGAGGAGAAGGTTTTCCAGCTCCTTCAGCAGGTTTGTCGTGTTCTCGGCTACTATGGGAACCTTTATTTGCTCGTGGACCATTTCCTGGGGCTGTACGGTGACTCCGGCGCCTACCGGAAGCAGGCGGCCATGGTCCTCAACGAGCTGATTGCAGGAGCTGCGGGGGTGGGGGTCGACGTCCTCCAGGAACGGGACGTTTCGCCAAACGTGGACGATCTCAAAGGGTCCGTAACGTCCATTCTCGACGAGTACACAGACCAGGTGAACTGGTATTTGGTCACCAGCATCGACACGGAAGACATCAGCCCCGAGGAGTCTGCGCAGCACTCGGGCCTTACCGCCCGTCCAGGAGGCGCGTGCAGCAGCGTCCTCCTGCCGTCCCCAGAGGCACCCGTGACGACCCGCACCATGAACAGCAACATCTGGCAGATCTGCATCCAGCTGGAAGGTGTCGGCTGCTTTGCTGCCGTCCTCGGGTGGGAGTTCCGCTCGCTTCTGCTGTCGGCTCTGTACCCAGTGCTGGAAAAGGCTGGTGACAAGACCCTGCTCATCAGCGAGACGGCTCTGGGGACACTGGCGGGCATCTGCGAGGCCTGCAGCTATGCCTCCTTGCAGTGTTTGATTAATGAGAACTCTGACTACCTGGTGAACGGGATCTCTCTGAATTTGCGCCAGCTGGCGCATCGGCCCCGCGCGGCCCGGGTCCTGGACGCCATGCTGAGGCAGTCAGATGCCACCCTGCTGCCACTGGTCGACGACGTTATCCAGGACGTGCTGTCTGCGCTAGATCAGTCCTACAGCAACCAGGCCTCCGCTTTCCTCGGGGTCCTGCACTCGCTGATGACAGCTTTAGGTATCTAAATGATCTTTGTGTAGCTCGGTCTTACTGGGCACTTGTCTTTGGCCTTGCCGGGGGGGGTTCGAGTAGCTGCGGTACAGCAGCGTGACGGGGGCCTTGCTTTGCCGGGTGGGCCAGCTCTCCAGCAGAGATCACCAGCGGCTGCCTTGCTCCACAACCACTTCCTGTTAGGCCTCCAGACTTGCAGGAATGTGGCCTTCAGTGGTGGAGAAAGGATGGGTTTACTGCCCCTGTAAGTGTTCTGTAGAGCCATGGGCAGTGTCCCTTTTTCTGGCGGGGTTTTAACGTTCTTATCCCATCAGGGAGGTCATGGTGCTGTGACAGCACGAGCCTGGTCCTGTACTTCAGTCCCTTGAGACCTGAGAGTCACGTTGACCTCAAGGAGTCAGCGGTACCTCGCCAACTTGCAGGAGGGGACTGTGACTGCTCAGTGCTGTATCCGTTCCTCCCTTCCAGCCCGGTGGTTCGGCTCGTCCTGTGGCGAGGAGCAGCGACAGAGGCAGGCTGCTGGCTGCCGGAGCGCGGCTCCGTCCCAGGGGCCGCAGGCGGTGACAGGGCGAGATGTGGAGCGATTCTTCCTTGACTATGTCAGACAGAAGCAGATCTCAGAGGGGAACCTTCCTGACACAGAGGATGAGGAGGCAGGTCAGTGCTGTGTATGGCTGGACAAGAGCATGTTCAGCTTGGAGAAGGACGGTGTCCTCTGCAGTTTCCTTTTGTCAGGCGGGTGCCTGGGGGCCAGGCTGAAAGCCCAGCACGCTCCTGACAGCCTCAGGTCTGCGCTGAGCTGGCCTGAGCTCGTGTCGGGTGCTGCTGGGTGTTCCTCCTTTGTTCTGTGCGGGGCAGGAGTGACATGTTTGCAGATCTAGGCTTGTCCAGCTCTGAGACATGAGCACACAGGTTTTCCTCACTCATAACCAGTCCTTTGGGTTCTGGACCCAAAATTTCCTCTTTCCCCTCCTTGGGAATCCCTGTACTGTCATCTCACAGCTAACAATGCCACCACTCCCCTCTCACTTGGCCGCAGCAGGCCCTGCAGACATTCACATAAGGAAATTTTTAGTCTTTACTGGGCAGTGCTGCAATCCTGACCTTTAAATACTTCATCTTTAAATACCCAGGCTTTTCATTTTTAATAAAAATCAATGGGAAATAAGTCCACGGTGAGGAGAGACTGCAAATGTCAGACCAGCTGCATTGTCCAGTGAAGAAAGGAAACTGTCCCAAGTCCCACACTCTTAACTGAATCTGACACTTAACTTGCAGAACTCAAGCACAGACCGGACTATAAATACTTTAAAAAACACCAAAGGCCTCACTTGGGAATCGCTGAGTAGCTGTGGGTCGCTGTCGTGATCTCCCAGAACTTCCGGGTCGTTTTCATGGCTTCAGTAATGGTTTTGTCTTCCAGATGAGGTTCCTCCCCTTGCTGAGCCGGAGCCGAGCAGCTCTGACACAGAGGGGGAAACTCGCCTGCCAGGCCATGCCCAGCTGGCCAAAGCCGTGCTGGAGAGGTGCGTCCACCTCCTGTCCGACGGGAGCCTGCGGGTGCGGCTGAAGGTTGGTGAGCCCCAGTTTCCGTGGTGCCCATTCCGGGGGCGGGTGGCTCGTCGGCACGGGGCTTCTGCCGCCGAGAGAGAGGGAGGCAGTTCCCTGGAGTGCTCTGGTTCGGAATGGCAGCGCTGGACCGAAGGGGCTTCGTATCAGGCACCATCCCCTGGTGCTCATGGTGGTCAGGTCTTGTGCTTCAGCCTTTGGTGGGGGGAGCAGAAGCATCTTCCCTCCATCTAGGCCTCCCATCCCCCTCCCTCAGACTGCAGCGCAGCCTGATGAACATTTCTGAAGTTGCTGGGGTTGATAAGCAGGGCTAAAAGCCTGGGCTTTTTTTAATTATGAAAATCCTTTGAAGGTGGCCTCCTTTTAAACTGCAAAGTGAGACAGAAAATGCAGCAGTGAGACATAACCCAGATTCTTTGCAGAGAGGCCCCAGCCCTCCCAGGTGATCCTGCTGCTGTGCCGCAGGAGCGGTGGGGTCCTAGTGCAGCTCTGGCTGCAGGATCAGGCTGGGAATCGTGCCCTGGTTCCAAGCTGGGGATCCACTGGAGTGCCTGGTGGTGCTGGTGCTGCAGCACTCCAAGTCTGTTACCTGCTCCTCCTGCCCAGGTCCTGGACGTGCTGGAGCTCTGCATAACCGTGCTGCATCCTCACGGAAACCACCTGCTTCCCATGGCGCACCGCATCTGGCCAGCGCTCGTCACCCGGCTGATTAGCGACGACCCTCTGGCAGTGCTCAGAGCCTTCAAGGTACAGCAGCGAATCTCTGCAAACAGCCTTCAAGCTGCTGCTTAGAAGGCAAGTGGCTCAGGTACCGCTGGGGCCCAGGAGAGAAGCTTGTGGGGTGGTTTTAAAACGTGGCTCGGAGCACGGGGTCAGCAGCCTGCAGCGGTCGGGCTCGTACCGCTCCCACAGCAGCTTGTCCACAGGTTAAACCTCAGTGCTGTTCCTGGGGGAAGAGTGACATTAGTGGTCATTGCAGGAGGAGGAGAGCTGTTCTTTGACAGCCTGCGCGGCCATCGGAGGCTGCGTGTAGGTCAGCTTGCCCTTGCTGGAGCCACAGTCTCAGCCACCCCCCTTTGGAAGTCTTGGACCAAAGAGAAGGGATCATTTCACGATGGAGGCATTGGCAGGGGAGGGGAGAAGTTAAGCAAAGACTTAGCCTCATAATAACATCTTTAAAGAGCTGCTGACCGCGTCAGCTGACTGCATTCCCTTCCTGACTCAGACTTGGACAATAAAGTGCATTCCAGAGTTGCCAGCCCCGGGGTTTCATGGGGCTTCCTCTGCTCTGCAGAACGAGAATCATTTTAGAATCCTTCAGTGTGAACAAAAGGAGAGTTTTGATTCCCCAAATGCAATACACTCAAATTTCAGAGTAGCCTCCTCACACGTGTCTACCCTCAAAGAAGGGAGAGGGCACTCCACAAAAACTAATTAACTCTTGAAAGCACCGAGGGATCGTTACAGTTAGCACTGAGTTTGGGGCTCGTTATAAGAAATCCCCCAGGAGCATCTGGCGTTGCCGGTGTAAGCCAAACACAGCGTAAGCAGCATCTTGGTCTGCACACCAGCGCCAGGAGCTCAGTGGGGTACCAGAAGAGCAGTCTTCTGGCCTGGGGGTCAGCTCACAGATCCCCCCTTCATTACACTTGTACTTAAGGCTCTAGACCAGTTTATGGCCTAGACCAGTTTGGTTTTTATCCCCAGCACACAGTGGCGCTGGGCGTCCTGCACTGTAGCCAACTGGCCTTGCCATTTGCTGGGTGCCTGTGGAGATGGACCGTTGCCACCACAAAGGGGACTTGTATTTTAGTGGCATTTTCCATCTAAGGCTCTTCGAGTCACTGTGGATAAGGCCTCACGCGCTGCTCTTACCTTCGCTGCACTGATGAGAGAAGGGCAGTCCCAGGGCCAGGCACATGGAACTCAGGAGCAGGGTGCAGGTCTCTCGGCCTCTCAGTTGAGCCTTCACCTTCTGCTCATGCTGGGAGACTGCGGCGGGTGCCTGTGCTCCCAGCTGCTCCCATCAGCAAGGGAGAGCAGGCGCCCGGCCCCCCGGCTGGTGCAGATGGCCCAGCTCCCCCAGACCCGGTCGCGCACTTCTCCAGTAGCCGGCGTTTCTCCCCTAGGTGCTGTGTACCCTGGCTCAAAAGTGTGGTGACTTCCTGAGGCAGAGGTTCTCCAAAGACATCCTGCCTAAGCTGACCAGCTCCCTCCTGAGCCAGGCCCCAGCAAGCGCCAGAGCCGGGCCCTCGTACACCCACACGCTGGCCTTCAAGCTGCAGCTGGCTGTGCTGCAGGGGCTGGGGTCCCTGTGCGAGAAGCTGGACATGGGTGAGTACCAGGGAAAGTGCAGCTTGAGAGAGGTCTCTGCTGGACTTGCCTCTTCTCCCTTCAGCTCAGCCGACCAGGCCCTGAGCTTGCTTTGTATCCTTGCTGCCCCATGGGATTGATGCCCTGATCTTCTCCAGCCTCATCCCACTCGGGTCCTGCTGGGCCTTGATCTGTTCTCTCCGAGATCTCTGTAAAGAGGGGTGATCACTCTTTAGTCCCCGAGGGACAAGTGGGAGAGAAGATTCCCAGCATCTTGCAGAATCTGATGGCTCATCTCACTTGTGAACGAGAAGCGGGCGTCAAGTGGGGTGTCTGGGCTGCTGCAGCTAGGCCTGTTGGGCTGTGCTTTGGCCTTCATTAACTCGAGGCCAGGTGAAACTTTCAGCTAACTCGACCGGTTCCAGCTTGGGGCATCTTTCCAGGTGACCCTTTAAATGCAGCACATCACATTTTCCACTGAATGAAACTCTGAAATTCTCTTAGGTTAAATTCCTGGGGCTGGCTTTGATGAGGTTGCTGGCGAGCTGCTCTTTTCCTCTCTCAACGCCCTTGATTGCTCTCCTATCTTTGCAGCAAGAGGCTTAAGAGGCGAGGTCAGGAGAGCTCTGGGTCAGGCAGTTCAAAGGCTCAGAAGCCTCTTGCTGCCATTTGGAACCAGTTCTGTCAGGCAGCAGCTGCTGAGCAGGTTACCTCCTACCCTTCTTTTCTGTTCCACTTCTGCAGGCGAGAGTGACCTGAATAGAGTGGCAGATGCCTGCCTGGTCTACCTCAGTGCCAGGCAACCCGTGAGACTGCAGGAGGCTGCCCAGAGGTAATGTCTCTTCCGTGCAGGTGTGTCAGGTGTACAGACAACACGGGACAGAGGGAGCACAGAATCCCCTTTCCTTTTGCTCCTTTCCTCCTCCTCCCCCCCAGTCTGAGTCCCATACAACTCAGAATTGTTTGGGTTGGCAGAGCCCTTTGAGCTGATGGAGTCCAACCATCCCCCAGCACTGCCAGGGCACCACTGACCCAGGGCCCTCAGCACCACAGCTCCACGGGGGGCTTGGAAACCCCTCCAGGGATCACAGGGACCTCCTGCAGGCTAGGGGAGTTACTTCTGTTCTCTTTCCATTTTCCTTGGGCTCCAGCAGTCACCTCAACCCAGGCTCTGCTGGGTGGACTGGACTTGGTCTGGGAGGTTGTCAGTCT
This sequence comes from Megaceryle torquata, assembly GCA_024611175.1. Taxonomy (NCBI): domain Eukaryota; kingdom Metazoa; phylum Chordata; class Aves; order Coraciiformes; family Cerylidae; genus Megaceryle; species Megaceryle torquata. Next base: position 92,611 of record JANIJG010005925.1, read on the forward strand.
TGGCACTGGTCTTGCCCCGAGAAGGCTGGGAGACGTTAAAAGAGCACAGACAGTTCAGGTGAACACACATCAGCTCTGTGAAGTGTTGACAGACATACTTTGCTGCTTGGTGTCCCTGCTGTCAGGATAAGAAATCACCAGTGTCATATGTTGTCACCTGGAAACATGGGCAGAGATTTCAGCAGACAAAACGAGCCCAGCTACAGAACGTGGGAAGGGAACAACAAAGCCACGCGCCTCCGGCTCTGCCAGGGGATGGGGAGATCCCCCCCTTTCTGCGTGGCCAGCCCTGCCCTGCCCTCCCCAAGGGAGCAAAGCCCCCGCTGAGCAGGTTCTGTGGCCACAGTGGGTTTTGGAGGGCAGGGCAGAGCTGCCCGTTCCCCTTCGCCCAGCACAGGCCTCTCAGGGGGGTGCAGGGAGGGCTTTTGTGCGGCCGCGCAGCGGTTTGGAGGGAGTGCTCTCAGAAGTTGCAATGTACCTTTGTTTGCATTCCCGGGCCGGCGAGAGAGGGTTTATTTTTACCTTCGAGGCTTTTATCGCATCGCAGCGGGCTGCGGCAGCTCGCTCCGCAGAGGGGGTCTTGGCTGTAGGCTCCGTACCCTCGGTACCATACAGCGCTGGCCTCTGTAAGCAGAGCTGCAATGGGAAGCAGAACACCAGGATTTATCTAGATATTTAGGCTCTAAGCTTTTAAATGATTAATGAAGCAGTCTGGAAAGCAGCACAATTTCCCCCCATGCACAGCACGGGTGGGGGGAAATACTGAATTAGCCCTGTGAGACACTGGGGTCTTTAGAAGCTGCACTGCAAAGCAGGCTCATGGTTGTGAAGGAAAAGGGCAGCAACATTCAGAGCAAGTAACATTTTTTCCTGGGGTTTTTTTAGTCTATTTTAAGGGAAAAATGCCACATGTTACACTGCTCCCCCCATGCCTTTGATGCACGGCACGTGACATTTCACTGAACAAAGCAAGGTCTTCCGTCAACAGCTCTCCCCTCGTGTTGGCCAGGCGCACGCACCAGGACCAGCCTCACATTACCCGCCTGTGGGGCTAAGCTTGGACTTTTCTCTTTATGTTGGGTTTTTGTTTAGTTTAGTGCTGTGCGATCCCTGGTCTGGGAGCCTGGGTGGCTCAGAGTTACGCGTCACGGCTTCAGCTGCACTGCACACCGGGTTTCAGCTTGGAAAAGTCAAGAGTGAGGTCGCACTGTAACACTGGTCTCCGGTGGCAGGATAAGAACCACTTCTCAGCCCAGCTTCAGTTGCCTTCCTCCAGCTGCTCAACCACCCTGCTCTGGCAGCTCCTGCCCTTCTCCTTGCTCCCCACGTGCCCAGTGCCATGAACAGACAGGGGTTGTCACACGTAAGGTCCCCCCCATCTAGGTGAGGATGATGTTATCAGCCTGATACGTGAAAAAAACCAGCATTTTAAATGCTTCTAAAAACAGACAGAGCAGAACTAATCTCAGCCACAGCCCGTGTGCCAGCATACGTCACATAACTCAGCTTTCTCTCTGCAGAACTCCTAAGAGGTAAAAAGGTGTTTGGAATCAGCTCAGCACACTGATTTATACTGACTGGCCCCTGCTCAGCCTTCTGGATTCTTGTTCTGCTCACAAGTTGTGAGCAAGAGCAAGGTCAGGTCTTACAAAGTCAGCTGTAGTTCCAGTAACTCCCTGCACTAAGCGAAGGTTCTGTAGGCATGCAAGGGGCTAAGTAGGAAGTTTTGGCCAATGTGATAAAGAGACAAAAAAAACCCCACCCGAAACTACAAAAACACCACAAACCACCACAGAAAAAAGGGCATTTTGGCCATTGCCCAGGGGTGTTGCCATACCCTAAGCAGGCTGCTTCATCCCATTCACGGGACCTTTCGCTTTATTGGCTGAAGTGAATTCTGTAACTGCAGCTTTATGCAATACTCAGCAGGCCAAAATAGATGCTGGGGGGAAAAAAAAGGAACTCCAGCATGTCTGAGGAAGAGAAAATGGGACAATAGGCTTTGTTACGAGCTGACTGCTGGGAGTATGTCAGGACAAGAACATTATGCAAAGCTTTAAAACAAGCAACAAACAAACGACAAAACACAGCCCACCAGCAGGAACCCCAGCCTTCTTGCAGAAGAGTTTGGGAGGGCCAGGGAACACTGGATGTGTCTTTGCTTTCATTGACAAGCCAGTGCAGCTGCTGGTGAATCAACCAGAAAGACTCCGGGGGTGCTGTGGGGACCAGCACTGGGAGCAGGGCAGGGGGAGATGGTGTAAACTGGGTCCCTGTGTGTAAAGCTGAGCTTCTCAGCTCTTTAGTGACCTGCATCATCCCTGACAAACTTTCCACTCCAGGGGAAAGAAAACAAAACAGCTTAATTACTAATAAACGTTTCCAGACTGTGAAGTTCACTGTTTGACCTTTCAGTCTGGGTAGGAATGGGACTTTTCCCAGGATGCAGAAATAGTTTCCCCAGTTCTCACTGAAGCCTGTGGTGACCTGTATCTAGTTAAACATTCAGCAGAGATGCAGAAGCCAGGAAGACTTTGCAGCCTGGTCACTGTGCCCTGGCTTTGCTCGGAGCTTGGGAAAAGACCAGGCAACAGAACAGCCAAACTGCTCTGTGTAGTAGAATAAGTTGTTTAGCACAACTGGAACAAATAGGAGCTTTTTTCAGACCTTTTTAGATACTGAAGTAGATTCTGCTGTGTTCCTCTTCTGGTTTGTGTAGTTTATTGGATACCCATTGACAGCTGTCATTCGCACGCTGGGCTGAAGTGCACGGAAACGGCCACCTGCCCAAGGCAACGTGCAATAAAATGATACTTAGTTAAAAGGGAAAAAAAAGGCAACAACAGAAAACAAACCTCGATTAACCCCAGGATTCTTTGCCATGGAAACAGGTTGCTTAGAAACTACCCCAGAGTTAGTTTGAAAATGTAGAAGTCAAGTTCTTTGGCTGCTGAGCACTCCGGGTTATCAGGAGATAATCACAGGCCTCAGGCCGGTACGGGCACAAGAGGCAGCGGAATTCTCCAGGGACCTGCTAATCTCTGAGGGCTGCTCTCCCCAGAGCAGCTGATTGGGAAGAGGTTGGAGAGCAGAGTCTTTGCTGTGAATATGAGAGGCAAAGTTGTGCACGTGCTGGAGAACCAGAGGCCAGCTGAGTAGTATCCCCAGTTCCCGTGTTCACTTCCCAGGGACTGATCTTTCTCACCCAGTCCTGTGCTACAGCCTAGGGATAGAACACAAGGCACTGGCCTCAAGCTGCCCCAGGGCAGGTTGAGGTTGGAGCTGAGGAACAATTTCTTCCAGCCCCTCCAGGGCTGTCC
>JANIJG010005926.1:0-11532 GCA_024611175.1 Megaceryle torquata
AAGAGAAAAAAAAAGAAAAAAAAAAAAAAAAAAAAAAAAAAAAAAAAAAAAAAAAAAAAAAAAAAAAAAAAAAAAAAAGAAGAAAAAGAAAAAGAAAAAGAAAAAAAGAAAAAGGAAAAGAAAAAGAAAAAGAAAAAGAAAAAAGAAAAAGGAAAAGAAAAAGAAAAAGAAAAAGAAAAAGAGAAGAAGAGAATAAAAAGAAGTCACATTTAAGCTCTCCTCCTACTCAACATACAAGAACTACATTGTACTTAGAGAAGCTGCATATGTATGTGTATGCAGCACTTACCAGGTGCTGTATAGACTTCATGCTGTACTTCTGCCAGTAATTTATAATTCTGTAATGCATTTGCATTCAGCACTTGACTCATTGTCCTTTTGAATAATTGGATGTACCCCATTGGGTCCTGGGCTTGATCTTGAGTGCACTACAGTTATACATTGTTCTCCTTGTGATTCTCTAAAGCCAGGCAGTTTCAGAACAATATACACGTTTTCCTTTAGAGACTTAAATGTAATCTCTGATTAAACTTTTTGGTTTTCTATTTAGATTCTGTCATAATAAATTGATATGTATGAGACTGCTTTGGAAGACTGTATAATTTCTCACTGAAAGATTTTAAGGACAAGTTTGAGAGAGAGAAACATCTCTCAGGACTGGTTAGGTAGAGTTGATGTAACCTGGAGGTAAAATAAGTGACCTTCTTAGTCCATTTATCCTATTTTCTTTGACTTTATAATTGGCCACTGAGAATACAGTTGTAAAGCCAGTGACTTTATTCTGCAGTATGAACTCTTCCTCCTAAACTAAAATGCCATTGTTCATTTGTTTGGTTTTCTGTATGGGTAATTTGAAGTGGCAGGGTATTTTGTTCCAGTGGTTTTCAGCTAAAAACATTTGCTGTTTTTTATTTTTTGGCACAGGAAACCTTTTCCAAGGTGTCTTCCAGCCATCATGTAGTATGGGCAGAGATGGCTTCTGCATATTATTCCTTAGCAAAACACTGTGACAAAAAAAAAAAGGAGGACATTTCCTTTGCTACTGGATCTCTTTCATTACAAAAGTGGAAATAAAATTAGAACAAAAAAGTAAGTAAAGCAAGCTGATCTCTAGCTCAGCACAGGCTTAATACCAAAGCAGAATGTAAATACAAGTAGCCTAAATTAAAAATTACTGCTGCCTTCAGTGCATAAAAGAGAATTGATTTTTATGCATGCAAACTTGAGTTGCTGTGTGCACACCAGCTTTAGGGTTATATAAGATCAAAGTAATATGTAATTTAAGGAGACTTCACTGGCTTTGATTCAAACATAAGTTTTTTATAAAACAGCATATAGAACATGGGAAAATACTACCCGTTGGTAAGGATATCAGGATTGGAAAATATGCATTAATTATTTGACTGGGATATTATGAAGGACCTTTTAAATTAAGAACATGCCATTGCTTATTTTATTCATACAATGGCAAGTTTGAGGAACATTCAGTGGGTTCCTTCCTAGCTCAGACACAAATGGTCTGATGAGCCTGACTGAGTGCTTGAAAACATCTTGAGCTACCATTTATAAGGTAGTTATATAAGGACCAAACATCTTGTTACTACAAAAAAAATATGAGTTAGTGTGACTATAGATGAGGATTTTAAGGAAAGTTTTGTTCTTTGTGATGAGTCCCTATTTATTTGCCTACAATTCTCCCTTTAATTGAGCACATTGAAACCACCAATTGCATTCAGTCTCTTAAAGTGAGACTTTCCTAGTATATTTATACTAGAAAAAAAATGTCTATTTAAATGGAGAAAGTGGAGTTTTCCTTTGCTTTAGATTGAAAGTTTCAAAACAAACCTCCTCTGTGGTCTGTTTGTTCCTTTTCCCTCAGTGGCAGCCCAGTACCTATCCCTGTCTTCCTTGATTGCCTAAAATTGCACAGGTATCTCTGGGTCACTATGGGAAGGTGAGAATTGGAGTCCTTTTTGATTTGTTTTGTGGGTCTTTTTCCACCTCCTCTTATGAGCTTGCAGTCCTCCCTGTTCCTGAAGCTCAGGCAGGCTCAAGCTGGGCTCTGCTTTCCCCAGCACCAATCCCCTTCCCACCAGCTTTTGCACTCCTGCCCAGCATGTAGCCCTTGGGAGTGGACGGATAGGCAGCTTTGTGCCCCCCTAATACTAATAACAAATGATAAACAGATGTGATATGTTAGGTTGGGTTTTTTAATTGGATTGTTGTGTTTGGGTTTTTTTTCTGAGTAGTTTCACTTATATTCTTATTTTTTGGCTTCTCATAACAGAAGGTGAGAAAGACACTTCTCCTTACAGGACATCAAATTTCTCCTTAAAGGTGAATCAATATATATTTGCAGTGTCTGCTTTGTGATTCAACATACTTCTAGTTTAAAGAGAAACATAAATTCTAATTGAAAAAGTAATTTTAAAGGATCATTTACTTGCCATAGTAATTATAATTTCTTATGACATGATTATGATAAAGTGTAGGAAATGTTTCAAGTTTCAAATAAAAGAGCACATCAAGTATGAAGTATGGAGTAAGTAATCAGAAGATAATCTCAGCACTGGTAGTTTTTGTATGTCTTGTTTTTACCAGTTCAAGTAATCCTTCATTCCAAGGTTATCCAAATAAATGCACTTAATAAACTGACATAATTTCATGCAAGTTTATCTTCCATTATATAGTCTACTTCAGGACAATTAAAAATCTATCTCCTTATGGCCCTGATAAACTTTTTTTTTTAACATATCTAAGAAACCTCTCTTAACTAAGAAAATAAAGATATCCAGAATCTTGCTAAAGAAAATGCATAAAATAGGATAAATCACTTCTTGGATATGAGTGTTGGGTATGAGTGTTTTCTCTGTTGATAAGGAAGGGAGCTTAAAACTATTCCATAGGTTTAGGCACCTTTACACATTTTGCTTTTGTGAGATGAATCTTATTCTAGATCAAAAGAAGGTAAAATTTCAGGTTTGTTTTTCTGAGTTAAATGTTACTCTCATTCTTCACATAAGGATGTCTATGGTGAAGGGCTGAACAACCACACCAGAGTTGACATTTACAGTGTAAACACAAAACAAAAAATAAACACAAAGCAAAATTATTAATTTTTTATTTACAGAATCATGTTTTTCAGATAGAAGGAAAACAGAGTGAAAGTGTATGATGTGCAACAAAAGAGAGAAAGGACAGATAGACATTCTAAATGGATGCATTTCCTCTCCAACTAGGCTTGACTCATTTTATGTATAAGACCTCAGTGAGTTGAGGGAGACATCAGACAAAGCCAGACAAACAAATAAAAGCACTTTTGAACAAAATATCAGATAATCTCATAGATAACCGTATGGTGCCACGGGACATAGTAGGAGAGACATGAAGCTTATGGCTTCAAGTTTTTGGCAAGAAAAATCAGTAATTGATAAAAATATCCTGGATTCTGGGATCACATCTTAATAACTTATCTATTTTGGTTTCTGGGATCTTTTCTATCATTCATAGTTCAAGCACTTGAAGTTCAGATCAATGTGCTTGCTATTGATCTTAGAAAAATCTGGACAATTAGCCAGAATCTTTGTGGAAGCATATTTTAATACATTTTCAACATTAACATCTATGTCCCTTGGACAGAGAGGTAGATATGAGAACCACTGGAGGACAGGGTAAATCAAGGTCAGCGTTTATAACTTCTGTAATGAATTCTGCACCTTATACCCAGAAATATTTAACCAAGAAGCAATAAAATAAATTAAAGGAGTTAAAACTTGACCATAATTTCTGTGCAACAAAAAGGCTCTTTAAAATTCGATTCATCTTTAGGAACACAGACTGTTACATAACAGCAGTCTCAGATGTTTAAGGGAAATTTTCCCAAACCAATTTTCCTATAGTCCAGCAATCTGATAACTTTGATTCCAATAATCAGTCTAAAGCTCCCCTTATAAACTGGTGTAATTTATAGGCCTTAGAGCAATTATGCGACTATGGAACTGTGACAAAACTGTATGAATCAAATGTTACATTGCCTTTTTAATCTGGGAAAACTAACAAACAAACAAAAGAAACCAAACACAAAAAATAACAACCAAACAGCAGACAAACATCTTTGATGTATGCTTATTGAGAGAGTACTAGAAGAATGTAAAAATTCAGGAGAGTTTCCATCTGAGGGAACACATTATTCCAGGATTTAAGGCAGAACATTTGGAAAGATCCAGAACTTGCCTTTGACAAAGTAATTAAATCTGGCAAGCAAAGGAACTTGCTTCATCTGGTCTGATGTTTATAGGGACAGATAGTGGTTCTGCAGTCTGGACATGAGGGAGAATATAAAATGAGAAAGAAAAGAGACCTGAGGGAGAAAGCTGTGTACTCTTCAAACCCAGATTCAACTAAACGAGTACAAGGAATTTTATGATGCAGCATAAAATGCAAGATAAAATAATGCCCAGAAGCACTACTGTACAATTGTTTATCTACCACATACTTGCTAAAACAGTCACAATATATTCAAATGGAGAGCTAGCCTTTGTTCTTCAGGCACTGGTATAAATAATTTTCATGTCTTTGTATATAGGAGGTCAATATTAGCTAAATAAGAAACACTCATGCCTGTAGTTGAGAGGCTTAACCAAGAAAGAAAACTCTCCAAGGAAGTTAATGCTGTTTTGGTTTCAGAGGCAATTGTAAAATTTTCAGATTGGGTACAAACAAACCTGGGGAAGATAGTTTGATCTTGATGCACTTCTCGAGACACTGACAAATACATAGTGAGATAAAGTCAATGTTTTGCATGTGTGGTGAGGAAGATACTGTGTTTGGTCTCAATGTTTTCTCTGGCTCCTGTGTAGGGCATGTAGAGAGCAAGAGTTCCCCTGAAACCCTCAGTCAGAGAGTTCCTAACAAAACACAGAGCAAATGCATAGCTAAGTGCCAGATGAGATAGAAAGGAGAAATATCAAGGGGTCCACAGAAACTGTAGTGTTTTTTCTCAGCTACCAGTTGCTGTGGAGGAAGAGAGCTATGCCTGCAATAATCCTTTAGTTTTCACCTATTTAACCCTAATCTTTTCTGTTTAAGGAGATAGTTATTCTAAATTTTTCATCTACTTAACCCTGATCTTTTCTGTTTAAGGAGATAGGTATTCTAGACTAAGTTCTGAAATATCTCTAGATATATTGATTCAAAAGTCTTGGGAGGTTTGGGGTATTTTCCCTTAGGGAAAATGATTCAGGCAGGTCTGCCTGTAGAGTCCCATCACAACATATCAATCAGTTTAAAAAACAAGAACCAAGACCTACCTTTCCATTATTGAAGGGAAAGAAGATTGTAATTGCCCAAATTACTACTGGGTAACAAAGAGTATTTGGACAGTGTAATCGTAGCCTTTACTGACTCTCTAAGAGACAGCTGCCAGGCCTAGCTGGGATTTTGCTTAAACACATCTGTGTGGTGCTTTCTGAAGTATAACAGACATTTAGTGAATTCACAGGAAGATTATTTGGCGGCAGAAAAATGTGAAAGATGGTGAAGATGGCTTGTGCAGATCTCATATATGCTGGGATAGTGAGAAATCCTCACAAAATCTAATCCTACCATAAAATCAGTGATGAGTTCATGCACAAGACTGGATCAGCTGGAAACACAGAAAGTATTCAAGACAATTGTATAATTTTCCTCGGTATTATTGACTAGGTAGTACTCAGTATGTTGCTGTTAGACCTGGCTTAATAAGGTAAACCTTTAATAATCATGTTTGACAGTAAACCACTGGCATGATTTCAGGCTGCTCATAGTAAGACTGGATGTAAATATACGTTGCAAGTCCCAGCTATGCCAAATGATCCAAGGGCCTGGTCAAAAACATAATGCAGCCCTGCCACTGCATTAGCATGTGCCCTTGTATCCTAACTTTCTCCTCTTTTCTGTGAAAAATTGATAATTTGATTTGCTGTAAGCACTGCTCCCTAATTTGAGGTCCACCATAGACTTGCTGATATAAAAGAAGCCCCCCCAAATATTCTGATTTATTGCCTGGAGAGATCTTCCTAAAAGAAGACACTGTACATATTTCTGTGAAAGGAGTGGCACAGCCCCTTGTGATAACAAAAGCAAAAGCCTTTCCACACAGAGACAAAAAAAGGGCAACATCTTCTTTCAGTGCAATAACAGCAGAAGAACAGAGAGAAGCCCAAGTTGTCTCACCTGCCAAGACTGGAGCCAGAAGCAGGTCCAGCACCTTGAAATAGCTGAGCCTTAGGGAATGCTGTCACCAGAGTTGGTGGCCCAACTGCTCCCGGACGGCTGATGTGCTGACTACCATAAAAATCTTCATTGCACTGTGGGACAGCGCAGGCACTTAATAAGTAGTCCTAGTTCTTCTATGCAACAAGTTATCAATAGGGAGACAATTTAAAATTCTGTATTTTGTTAGCAGTGTTTTAGTACTGCTAATCCAGGAAAATATGATAAAGTAGATGGCATGTTTGAGAAGTTCTGGTATGAGCTATTTGGCACTGAGGTCATGAACAGTGCAGAATACAAGTCCCCATTTTTTAAAGATAATCTTAAAGATATTATTACATTTTTATATCAGATCTATATCTTTCATATATCCTTTTGAAGTAATACTGTGGAAACATAGACTCCATCCAGAGCTGATGATGTAAATTTCTGATGACTGTGCTGAAACACAACTTGTATCAGCACAGCTGCGATTGTGAGATAATTAGGCAGGAGGTAGTAGTTTGCAAACTGAACAGAATCAGGGTAAAAGTTCAAGCTGTGGCCACCATTTATCCATTTTGCTTAATAGTTTTGCTGAGGTGAACAGGTCAGAGACTGTTCTCATTAGTCAGTGCAGATGAGGCTGCTCTGTACAGGGTGTGTGCCAGGATGCTCAACCTTAGGCTAGCCCCCTTCTCTGGTGGGGTTATCTATCTTGTGTCCACTATCCCAAGAATGTGCAGCTATGAGACCACTGCTGAAAAGTTGGTATAACATTCTGAAAAGGTCTGTAGCTCTCCAAAAGGATGTTGGTGCTGGCTGTCACCTGGTTCCAACACTTCCCACTTCCACAAAGGATCTTCCTTTGTCCCACAGATCACCAGCAACTAATGAATTTAAGACTCATGCTGAGCTCTTTTATCTACATGTATTGAGCCCATAAATATCACTGTTTCATCAGATGTATGCTATCATATTTGTTATTGTAATGAGTCAATGATGATCACTCTTAGATTGCACATATTAACTGCCAGATAAAACATTTAAGCAATTTGCTAAATGAGACTTTTGCTTTGAGGCCAAGGTAACAGTGGATCGGAAGCACAAGTTTTGGCAAAATACACTTTAAATCTACAATATTACACAATGGTGATAAACCATTTATGGAATGATTTTAAATTATTATTATCATCATCTACTCTGTTCAACACATTTAGTAGAATTACTATCCAATCATTAAGTAGCAGGTTCTCTTGGACAGAAAGATAAAGACCCACTTAAATGTTAAAATATTGGAATGACACCATAATGAACAAGGAGGAAGCAAAATCCCATACCTCCTCAAACTGTGGTGATAAGAAATATCTGAACCCACAGAGTTATTAAGACAATGAATAGGTGATTGTTTTTCAGCTGTGCTTTCATTTCTTTTTTATCAATGATAATGCTTAATATTTATCCTTAGTTATGAAGTTCAGGGGCAACCATCTGAAAATAGTCATTTTTCCTTGGATTGTTTGTTTAGAACCATGCTGCAGTTTTCTTACACAGGGATCATTATCTCATCTACCACGGTTAAAATTAGCACCATTATTTTAAGTCAGTTTAAATGCCATAGTCTGCCAGTCATTTTCTGGCCCACAAAAAAGGAAGTCTTTGTGACATCCAGTTATAACCAAAATTCATTCAAATAACTATATCCAGTAATTCTGATTTGATAAAGTCTTTTAGCTTTATCAAAACTGTAATGGCGATTAAAAAAAAAAAATAATAAGAAGAAGGTATTTGAAAAGGGAAAGCTTTTAACATTTAGCTTCACCTCTGCATTGTACTGCTATGGTCCTTCAGTGTATTCCTATACTTACTGTTCCCAGACACTTGGACCAACTTTCCTGTGGAAGGAAGCTAAGAAAACTCACACTGATAAATGTTTCAGCCACATGAATCCTAAAGAAACCCCCTGTCTAAATTATTACTCATTTTCTGATCATATTGTTTATATGCTGTGTTCTTGCATGTATCCTATATGTGCAGTAACTATATCAAAATATATCAGTTATAATTAGTGTTGACACAAATATCTAGTCTTATATCATAGAAATATGGTATAAGTATATATATATGAGATATCTGTAACAAACACAGTAAGCATGGAAAATTAAATTTTTAATGGTCCCTGCCAATGAAAGCATTTTGCTAAACTTCCTATGATCTGAGAGTGGCTACAGATGGCGTAGCTGTTTTTTCCATTAAGCCAATTGTGTTTAAAGGTAATTGACTAATTGTGCCTAAATTCTATTTAATGTTGACTTACTTCAGCTAGTTAGGATAATGAGGATATTTTTGTCAGTGTAATATGTAGGCCTATTGCAGCTTACAAACAAAATCAGTTTTCCTTTGGAAACAGTTTTTTTCTTATTTGTGTTGCATACATGCTGAGTGGGCTTTTATGACTGCATTTGGCAGCAGAAGGGAGAAGATCTTAGGATCTGATCTCTGTCTTCTAAGATATTTACTTTACTCTTGCTCTCTAGTCATTAGTTTGCTCTCTAAGGATAGCTGGAATAATAAGACTGGAAAGTCTGGCTTTAGAAGTAGACAGCAAACTTTAATAAATACAATTTAGAGTGAAAAGGGAGGGGTTTGTTTGATTTTTGCTCAGAAAATTGTCCTGTGTACTTCAGGATACTTTTGAATTGTCTGGCCTGTACCCAGTGCAGCTGAGTAAGTGACAGTAAGGCAGCTCCCAGTTCCCTGATCCTAAACCTCTGCATTCACCTCAGTGGAAATTACAGCAACCTAGGTCTTCTCTGAATTAATGATTAACTTGGCTCTGATCCCATAGGAGCCATCTGGGTGGATCTAAAGCACTGAAGCTTCTGGCTGGCAGAAGCCTGTGAAGGAAAAGACATGGGAGAGAGCTGTGTAAGTCAACAGTGAGCTCCTGGGATTTGGGGGATCTCTAACAGGACATTTCTGTTTGATCAGGGCTGCATTAATGCTATGATGGTATGTAAGGAATACTGATGTTAGGTTACTTTCTTGATTTAAAAATCTGACTACACTGTTGTGCTCTTCCTAATTTTCAGTCCTCTAGTCATGTAATTTCTTTTTAGATGTAGCAGGTAAGCTGTTTACCAGCATTATTTGTCTTTTTCTTTGTGGGGAGGATGGGCAAAGGAATTTTAATTCTTCATTGCAAATGTTCTTACTTTGAAGAACAACAGAAGCAGTGAGATCTGGCTGAGATACAGATATGCCATGGAGAAAAATCTCAATTATTGTGGAAATAGATAATTGCATAGGAAAGAAAAAAAATTTTGAAGCCTTTGGGCTGTTTTAAACTAAGATGTTGGATGAATAAAGCAATTTAAAATTAAAAGGACATTTCCACAACAAGTTTGGAAAAATATTTGAAAAGTCATCATTGTATATTACTGGAAGAAAAATACACTGTGGAGGTGCCAGTAGAAGATTATAAAAAAAAAAATGAAATGTGCCCATAGGCACAAAAATATTTGTGTTTTAGGTATGCATCATAACCTCATCCTAGTAAAGTAGCTGCGTTGTTCTGAAAAGATGTGGTCCTTTTTTTAGGTAGTTTTAATGATTCAGTTTTATTCTTTTGGCAATGTCTACACTTCTAATTCCCTTAGGTAACTGTTACAACACATCAGAAAGCTTAACGGTAATCTTAGTAGGTAAGTTTGCTATTAATTTTGTGTGGTAATGTTTGAAGTTTTCATGTCATTGTCAGAAAAATCATAACAATGCTAAACTTCTCTGACAAGAAATCAGTGATATTTTATGTGTCTAGAAGCAGCTGTCCCTTGGCCCCCTCTTCCTAGCCTCCAACCAATGTGAGCTTGCTGAGGATACAGCATTTTAACCAAGATACCTTCACTAGGCTTTTCCACTTCTATAGTTTTTCTCCAAATAGACACGAGACAAGTTCAGGGCTCCTTGTTTAAAGTGGTATAGTGACATTTGAGGTATAGTGCTTTCCTCTGGAAATGCTGTTTTGAGACAGGTATTGGTAGAACCTTCCCAGTTGTTCTATTTGGATATAGGAGATGTGCTGTGAGAAGACAGTGCTTCCTGATGCATCAGGAATGTGACTGATGCTCCAAAGGTGTCCCAAAGGCTTGCAAGATGATTGAGGACATGAACTTTTGTTTTGTGTTCTTTGTGAGCCACTTAACAAAGCAGCACAAAGGCAATCTCACAGGATGACTTACTCAGGAAATAGAAACTGTCTGCTTAAGTCTATCAATTTGTCCATCCTCATTACAAAGACTTAATGAAAGGCAGATTGTGATCTTGTTCATCACAAGCATTTAAGTCATACATTCCTGGAACCACAACTCCTTATGTTCTTGGATCAAGTAAGTCTTCAACCAGATGACTAAAGCCAGATGCTTCAAATGCATAAGAATGCCCCTGTAAATATGAGATATTCTCTGAAGAAAAGGTACTGCTTATTTTTTCCAGAGTTATTTTTCAAGCCACATCCTTTCATTAAGGCACTGAAGTCCAAACCATTCATGATGATCTCTTATGAAGGTTTATCCCTTAAATATCCTACCCTATGTAATATGCTCAACTGGAAATGAACAAGTCCCCTGGAAGAACTGGGTAAGAGTTGTGACTCTCCACTCATTCAGAAGGTTAAGTTATCAAAAAACAAATCCAGATGGAAATGTGGCCTAGCCGCATGTGTCTGCCCAGGTGGCCAAGAAGGCAAACAGTATCCTGGCCTGTATCAGGAATAGTGTGGCCAGTAGGACGAGGGAAGTGATTTTACCCCTGTACTTCGCACTGGTAAGGCCGCATCTCTATATTATATCCCACATCTCTCTATATATCCCATCTATATTCAGGTTTGGGCCACTCCTGAAAGGAGGTTGTAGAGAGGTCGGCATCAGTTTGTTCTGCCAAGTAACAAGTGATAGAACCATAGGAAATGGCCTTAAGTTGCAGCAGAAGAGGTATAGATTGGATAGTAGGAAGAATTTCTTTACTGAACAGGTTATCAGGCACTGGAATGGCTTGCTGAGGGAAGTGGTTGAGTACCCATCCCTGGAGGTATTTGTTGTGTAGACATAGTGCTAAGGGATATGGTTTACTCAAGGTCTTGTCACTGTTAGGTTAATGATTGGACTAGATGGTCTTAAAGGTCTTTACCTAGGGAATTCTGTGGTTCTGTGATATACTCAGATACCTTATATATGTCATGGCATTGTTCTTAGAGCAGCAAAATGTTAATTCTCATTATCTTTTTCATCAGTGTAAGTATTC
>JANIJG010005927.1:0-10409 GCA_024611175.1 Megaceryle torquata
ATGTCCTGCTGGGAGTGAGGGGCCCAGAACTGACCCCAGGATTCCAGGGGCAGCCTCCCCAGTGCCCAGTGCAGGGGCTTAAATCCCTGCCCTGCTCCTGCTGGCCACACTATTTCTAGCAACATGCCCCTCCCCAGCCCTTCCCAGGGACTGGGGCTGCTCTGCCCTGTACACCAACCGACACCGGGAGAGCAACGGGAGCAGGGGAAGGAGCAGCCAGATATACAGGCATCCCATAATCCGTTTTCCTTCAACATACATATAATCATACCTACCGTATGGAACAGTGTACATATTAACTAATGACCGGCTATTAAGTTCCCATAAAAGGCAGAGCTATAAATTACAGCAGAGTTACATGCTTCGGTGGAGTCTTTCCCCTAAAAGCCACGACACGCTGGGGAACGCTCAGATGTTTGTGGCACAATGTGCAAATAATGTCGTTTTGCTCAGGAATAACCTTAAATCTTTTAGGTAACACGATGGGAAGAATTATTCCCCGTTCACTTCTTAAGAGACACAAAACCCATCCTTTGCTTATAGGAGCATTAAAAAAAAAAAAAAAAAGAAAGAAAGAAAGAAAAGAGAGCGGCACAGAATTCACTAGAATATTCATCATTTCCAACCTTAAACCCACAGCGTACAAACAGACGGATCCAGCGAGTCAGAGAGCAAAGCCAATTTAATCTGTGGCTCCCCTGAGGTAAATGTAGTTCACAGTCCTGCCCCCACCCCAACCTCAGCCATAATCCCCGCTTCCTGGAGGTAAGAAAGCACTGGAGTGAGGAAAATTCTGCAGCAGGATATAATGATCCAAAATGACAGGGACAATAATGACAATGAATTTCATGTCTCCCAGTCACGAGCCAGGGATGCTTGACTGGGCTGACTCGCGCAATTAAATCGTTACAGGTACAGCGGGAGACGCCGTTACCGGCCGCCCGCTTTCGGGAGGGACGCCTCCGGCAAAGGCGAGGGGAGCGCGGCGGCGGCACCGGCCCCTCCACCAGGGGCAAAGGGCGGCTCCCGCGGGGACCCCTGACAGAGGCGGAACCGGGTTAAAGACACGAGCGGTTGGGGCGATGGATGCGATCCCTTTGGAAGACGATAAAAGCGCTCTGATGGATGCGGCCTGGCGCGGCTCGAGCCACCGAGCGCCGCGAGCCAGCGGGTGTTGCCAGAGCGCCGTTTAGAACGGATGCCCGCTGGGGGTTCTCCTCCCGCATCCCACCGGAGGCAGCCGCTCTTACCTCGCCCGGCCCTCGCTTCTCCCTGCGGTGTCACCCGCAGCTGCAGGAGGCAGAGCCCGGGACTAACCGTGCCGGAGGGCGAGGGGACACGGGGGACGCGCGCGGTGTCCCGCCCGGCTCACACCTGCGGCCGCTGAGCCTGGGCCACTTTGATTTGGAAGTGCCAAGACACGGGGCTGGCCGTGTGTTTCACCTTAGTGACAAACCCACGTGGAGATTTTATATCCAGGGGAGGAAAACCAAGTGAACGAAGAAAAAGCCACACGCTCGTTTGCATCTGTACCCGGGCAACAACCCCTCAACACCCCTGAAATATTAATTTGCCAAAGGTGAATTATGAAGTTATAGCGTTTCGTAATTCGGGACACGCTCAAATAGGAGGAAAAAGAGATACAAGAGCCGAAATAAAAATTAAAAAGGAAAAAAAAAGAAAGAAAAAAAGCACATTTATTCCATTTTTGACAGCTTAACGAATGCTTTACTCTTTTGCATTGATTTCTCTGTGTGTGCGTTGAGCGTGTGCACGTGTGCCTGGGAAGGATCTCTCAGGGGGTTTGCTGTAAACAAGGAAAGCTAAATCCTCTGCCAAAGCTTCCTCATCTACCTTTAAATAACCTCCACGGTGAACTATTTCGGGAGAGAATTTTCACAAAAAATGTATGTAATGCAAAAAAATACGGAACAACTACTTAGATCCCAGCAAGTAAACTGGAAATCTGCAGAGCAAGACCATTAAACAACCAAATACCCGGACGTGGCAGAACAGCCCCAGCAGTGGTACACGTTAATTCCTCCTGTCAGAAAACAGCAGCAAATTCAAAGAGCAGGGTCAAGAAAGCCCGAAAATCTTAAATTCAGGACTGATTCCACAACACGGATTTTCCTCCCACACCTACAGGCTCATCTTGAAAGCAAAATACAGTAAGAAGAAAGTCTGCAAGCACCTAGAGATTGAAAAACAATGCGTCTTAGAAAGAATTGTGCCCCTTAGAATTGCTCAAGACTTTCAGTTGAAATACTCTGGCCAGTTGGATCTCTGCTTTCATGGTTTTGCTGGCTCTTAACATAAGGAACTATATACAATTTAAATGGAGATTAATTCTCCCGTTTAGAAGCGCTTTCAAAGCATTCTGCCTCTGATGCTGAGCTCTCAGCCCAGCTTCTCC
Organism: Megaceryle torquata; assembly: GCA_024611175.1. Classification (NCBI taxonomy): domain Eukaryota; kingdom Metazoa; phylum Chordata; class Aves; order Coraciiformes; family Cerylidae; genus Megaceryle; species Megaceryle torquata. The sequence continues at coordinate 2,417 of JANIJG010005927.1, forward strand.
AAAGCGCCTCTTCTCCAGTTCTCCCTCAGCTACCTAAGTGGAAGTGACAGATCACTGCTCAGATAGCAGCCGCGTTCTTCCCCCAAAATGTTGCCTTTTTGCTATTCAGGAGGATCCTAATACCAGCAAATGCTAAATGAAGTCTGACATGTACCCCTAAGAAACAAACTTGTAAGTTGTGGCTTCAAAGCAAACCTTGAATAAATAGGACACATTGTGTACACCCAGGCTAACATCCAACATATGCTTTGGTTTCCTGACGCTGAGACAGAGCAAGAATAGCCTCTGGTGAAGTCTGTGATTTGCTAGCGCTGGTACTTCCAACATTTAGAATGTACCAGGGTTTTTTCTTTATTTTTTTTCTATTTTTTTTTTTTCTCCCCCGGATAAACAATTTTTACAATGTAATTAAGACAACCACAGCAACATTTCCGAACACGACGTCTTCATGAATAATGGATTCTTTGACGTGCCACTGGTTTGAGCCACAATTACCGACCCAAACAAAGAGCGGTCCTGATCCTTCCTCTGCAGCAAAGCGCTGCCACCAGCGAGGCGCAAGCGGGCGGGCGGCTTCAGCAGATAAGAGAGTGACCTACGTGATGAAGGCTTTTAATTCTCCCCTGTGCTGGGGCGACCAACACGCCCGACGGCGAGACGCTGCGGCGGGTGCCGTTCATGACGGCTGATGCAGAGCAAGTGTGATGGGGACAGGCAGAGAGAAAAGCCAGAAAACGAGGGAGAACTACAGTGACCTGCACAGTGTCAGTTAAGATGCTCCCTTCTTAATAGGCAATTTATCTAGTCCTTATTTAGGGATGATAGGGAAGGGATGGATGGAGAAGATAAAGACAGAACCTACTTTAAGATTTTTCTATCTATCCATCCATCCGTCTATCCATCCATCCGTCTATCCATCCATCCGTCTATCCATCCATCCGTCTATCCATCCATCCCTCTGTCTATCCATCCATCCCTCTGTCTATCTCTCATCCATATATCTCTCTCATCTGTCTATATCTCTCATCTATCCATCGATCTATCTCTCCATCTATCTCATCTATCTCTCATCTCTTTCTCTCTCTTATCTATCCTTTTTTTTTTTGCCATTGTTCAATTTTTATTTCATACCTATTTATTAAGTCTATTTTATAACTAATCCTTCTGAAGGACTACAAAGAGTTCAATTCCATCCTACCATCCCCTTCTCCACTTCAAGTTCAATTCCCTTCCCCTTTTGTCTTCCATTCCTCTGGATTTAGGGCATGAAAGGGTATGATTAAAATTCAAGTATAATAATTCCCAAGATCTAAAGCGTGCTTGCTGAAACATTAGGACTTAAACCAAATCTGCTGTGGACAGAACACGGGTTAATTGATTATGATAAAATAATTAAAGTGTTACAACACAACGTGAGCCCATCAACACCAAGGACTGACCTAGAGAGGAGTCGCTACAGGCAAATTTCGTTCTGAAACGTGGCGTGTTAAGAACTGATTTAACATTGGAGTTGGAAAGTTTTTATTCTGGAGTAGGTGCTGCCTCAAAGCACCCAAATGCATATGGTGCTGACATTTTAGATCTAGTTTAACATAATTATTCATCCAAGAGCTTGAAGACTAATTTGAAAGCTATCCTGTAAACGCCGGTCTTTGGAGCGGTGCAGAAGCGAATAGCTCCCGTACATCCAAATTAGGGATTTAGTCAGGAAAAAACTGCAATAGATTATAGATTTCAAGTTATAGTGCTCTTAGGAGAGGTGTCATTACAGTTAAGAGAACCACTTGGTTCTTCCTGATGCTCCCAGGATCCCTTAGGATCTCTAAGGGATAGACTGTGATATTGAGAAAAATAAACCTGGGTTACTTCTCGGGATGCTATTTACAGCAGCTCTTCTTACAGTGTACAAAAAATCCCACATCAAGTTTTGCTTCCAGATAACTTATTTCCTCTAGACTTGAAAACTGAGATAAAGAAGATGCAGCCTCCACCAGAAATCAGTAAAAATCAAGTCTATCCTTTCGATCTCACCCTACTCTCAAATAAGAACCCACACATATATATTCCTGCACACATGTATGGATTCTTTTTGGCTTTTTTTTTTTTCTTTTTCTTTCGTTCTGCTGGGCTCTGTATCAGAACTTGCAACTATCAACATCTGCTTTTGCCAGAAGCCTCGTCAGTACTGGGCCTAGGGTATCTCATCAGTCCCTCCCCCTTCTTCCCAGTACAAAGCCCCCATTGATAAGCTGATGAACAGTGTAAATGCAGATCTGAAAAGGGAAAGGAACTACCTTTATTTATAATCAATTGTGTCTGAAGACCTTTCTGGCTGCCAAAAGGTCAGAAACTACATCTTCAGGTGCAAACTAACTAGAGCTGTAGCACCGGTGAAGTCAATCGGCACGTCAGCTATTTATTCCTTGAAGGGCTCCCCAAGCCCCCGAAGAGGCTCTGGCTCTGGCCCTACCCCAGATGGATCCGATGCTTTGACCTTCCCCAGCTGGCCCCATGACCAAGGACATCTGACCAAACTTTCTGCCTTGGAAGGGAAGAGCAAGAGGACCAGAGAAGGAGGAACATCAAGCTAATTAATAACACCTCGTGACACAGAGTACGAGACTGCCACAAAGAAAAGCTTTTCCACCTTCCGGATGATGGCAATGAGTTCTATTCGGTCACTGTTCTGTTTTGAACGAGCATCAAAGGGCCTGCAGAAAGCATCTTTAGCTTCTCCCACTCACAGGCTGAATTTGTGCACTGCACACAGAGATCCCTACAAATACCTAGTACAACAGATTAAATAACTCGAGCTGGAGGCACTTTTCCTCTCAGGAATTTATAACCCATTATTTACAGGGGTTTTAGCAGAAACCATTCCCGTCTCACAGCGATCTCTGGTATCTGATTATGATTACAACAAACGCTGTCTTTGCAGGGCGACCAGTTCTACCAGTGATACAAAACCAACCCGATCCAGGCCTCATCCAACCCAGGGCAAGATCCACAGCCAGCAGCCACATCACCTACAGAGGTCTGAAGTCGTTTGCAGAGTGGAAGTGCTACAGCAAACCATTTCACATTAGCAGAACCATCACGCTTTCCTGACTTTGGATACCTCAGAAGCAGCGTTGAGTCTGAGAAGCATAGAGCCAAACCACACAGAGCTGGCAAGGTGCAGGGAAGCACCAGAACTGCTTTCCCATATCCCTCTACCTACCTGCTGAGAAAATGAATATATTTGCTCCTACATCCAGTAAGTACTGTTGTGAAAAATTTTATCTACCAAATTAATGCTTGAGGCAAGTTAAATCCTTCAAGCTGCTGCTGCTCCCTTTAGAAAGTCAATGTATGTGATCTACAGTTGCATAGCTGTGTTTCTGCCCCCCCAAAACACAGCACGATGTAATAACGACAGCAGAGCTAGGCAACGTACCATCGTAGTAGACAATAGCTCCGACGAGGTCGTCTTTACGTAGCATTGGAAAGAGCTCCAGGGCTCTTGACTTACTAAGGATGTAACTACTCTTCAGACACTGACTTCCCGCCACGATGTCATAGAGCTTTATTCCAAACCAGTAGTATGGCAACTGCCACCATCTGCAGGGAATAAAAAAATAACATTCCTCGTGAAGTGAAATTACAAAATAACGACTTTCCAAGTGGTGGCCACCCCGTTATTGTCAGATAGAACAGGTCAAGTACCACAGCACGTCCCGTTAGACCGGCTTTACTGTGCACCTTCGTGCAAGCTCATCACAATGTAACGTAAACGGGGTGAAACACTGGGAATTTAACCAAGAATTTACGTGCTACTGCTGTCAGCCATCTACTCGCTGCAGTGAGCCAGGCATGTTTGAGGCTTTACTTGTTCTAGAATTAGGATCACAGAGTGGCTTTTTGTACTTCAGGGTCAGGTGTGATATTCAAGTGTGGAGGGAGGAACCCAGCTGAAAGGGTTCCTCAAGCACACACCCTGACTAATGCCTCCTGCACAGACAGGACCACAGAAAGGCAGTCGCCTGCTGACCTACACGAGCTCCAGCTGGTACAAGTCCTATCTGCTAGGACTGGGACAAAGCCAGACATTAAGATCCTTCAGCAAAGCCTCACTGCTACAGTGAGTAACTGCTCTTACAGATCTAACAACCTAACCCAAATCCCTGGACATCTCTTTCTCCCGTGAGAAACAAACTGCTCTCTCAACACCAAACCCTCACGGGCTGTGGGAGCCAAGCGCACCGAGTCACCGCTCCATCCACTGCTGGTTCCAGGGACCAAACAGCACATTGCCAAGAACACAACAAGAGCACATGCTGAAAGCAAGAGCGTGCTGGGAAGTAGCAAACAACACAGTGGGAATAAGAGTCTGTTCCAGCTGCAGACCCCTCTCCCTCCCCACCACTCCTACCACGCGAGGTGCTCCCGGACACTGGCAACACCTGCTTGGTGCCATAAGAGTTCACGCTTCTACAGCATGGTGACAGGTCACCTCCCGGAGCTGGCGACCGGTCACCTCCCGGAGCTTGCAGCAGGTTTAGAGACATACTTGGAAAGAGGCACCTGGAAACTCCTCCAGTGAAAAGCAATGGTAGAGGAGAGAGAGTGTGGTGGAGCTTACTTGTAAACAGGCAGCATTATTGGTAAAGGAGCCGAGAGGTGAGGGGCGATTTCAAGCAGATTCGCACGCTCCTCCAGTGACTCTTTCACTATCTTGTACTGAAAAACAAAAGCAGACACAATTGTGTCTCCCTGTGCAACACTGAACAAGAAACTTTACCAAAACAAACATCTCACAGAATTGTTATTGGTCTTTCAAATTCATACTGAGATTTGCTGGGGAAAAAAAAAAATAATTAATTTAAACTTAAGGAAAACACTTCCCAAGAAAATTAAGTTTGACTAATTTCATGTCGGTGCCATCACAGGACAGCTGAATAATCTTTCACTTGAAGGTAAAGTGAAAAAGGTAGAATCTATTCTGTGATTCTGTTACTAACACCTAAGCTGTGTTAGTCCTACCTTTGGGCAGGAGGCACTGGGGAGGGTTAGAGCTCACCCCAGGGTGGAGCTGCTGTGCCGATTCCCCCAGCTAAACCCCGTACTACCTCCGAGCCACAGATGCACAGTTGTTCTTCTCCAAAGCAAGCAACGTGAATGGGCCAAAAAGAAGGCTGATTTCTGTAGCTGGGTAAGTGTATGCTTTCTATGGCTTTCCCTGAGAAGTGACCGTTTCTGTAGCAGAATTATAACCATCAAAACATACTTTAGGTTAGAGGTTTCCATGAGAAGACAAATGGAACTTCTCGGAACGAGAATACTGCGCTTCCAGCGACACAAAAATACATAAGAGCACTTATACGGAATCACTCCTTTACTGTGTTTTCTTTCCCCAATCCAGAATAAACAGGACAACCCCTCACTCCCCTGAATTCTGAACACAGCAGGGAGGAAGCTTTTTTATTCTGCAGCCAGCCCTGTCTCTGCCTCCCTTCCCCAAAATATACACCAGCTACGATTAGACTGCCCACAGAAGAATCGAGCAAAAGGCAGCAGCACCAATTTCCCAAGCTGGGGAAGCTGGACTGGAGAAGACACTTTGTCTGTGCAGCGGCTGTGGAATACAGCAGCCGAGGACTGAAACAGATAAAAAAGGAGACTGGGATATAATTGGGACAGGGGAAGTGTCTACTAGCAATTTTTGCTTAACAACCAGCATAAACAATTACCTGCTCGAGATCCAAGTTCATGATGGCCTTCTGAAGATACCTCACTCCACCATGGATCAATTTAGTACTCCTGCTGCTGGTCCCTGATGAGAAATCATCTCTTTCTAGAAGGGCTGTTTTTAGTCCTGTGTTACCAGAAAACCAAATTAACTTCTTAAATTACACAATTTGTATGTAATTCATTAAAGACACTTCTCTAGGGTAGAGACAATCACAAGAAAAATTACTCTGTACATGGATAAATTTGTATTCAAAGTGTAGCTCGCTGTCTATATCGTAATGAAAAATTTTAGCCTCCTTCCTGAGGGAAAAGTCAAAACAGAACTTAAACAGAAGCACATTAAAACCTGGGTATTTCACAATAGAAAGGCATTACAGTACCTTACAGGGGCACGCTCCCTCAAGCAAATTCCAGCTCGTATTCATGGCTGGAACAAAGTATTTTCACAAATACTTTTAACTCTTTGGGGTGGAGAGCTCCAAACCGACCACGCTAACAATTCCAACAGCTTACCAGGGAGGCAGACAACAGGCACCTTTGTCTGCCTGAGATGTGCCCAAAGCCAGCGGAGAGCCAGCCATGGACACACTCTCCACATGGGGAAGCAGAGACCGGGTGCTCCCCCCGGCCCCAAACATTAGTTATGGGATTTTACTGAGTATTTCAGAAACACCTTTACTCAAAACTACTTGATAGGACGAGGAGCAGTGGTTTTAAGGTGGGAAAGGTGAGGTTTAGAATGGATATTAGAAAAAAAAGTTCTGTAATCTGAGGGTGAGAGATCAGTGGAATGGGCTGCCCAGAGAGGTGGTGGAGGCCCCATCCCTGCAGTCATTCAAGGTCAGGCTTGATGGGGCTCTGAGCAACCTGCCCTAGGCAGAGATGTCCGTGCTTGTGTAGGGAGGTTGGACCAGATGACCTCCAGAGGTGCCTTCCAGCCTAGAACATTCTATGATTCTAGGTTTTCTTATTCCTCTTCATCTTGCAAATTATGCACCGCCAATTATTTAAGCCAGATTGCTTGCCCTTGTTGCAGGGTGGTGGCCTGAGTCAAACCAGTCTAAATGCTTCTAAGGTATTGTGTGCAGTGGAGGGTGCCATCAGCCACCCGTCGGCCACGCCGATGGTGCAATTTGTCAACCACTCCTCATTTACTTAAAACTTTGCCAACCGTTAACTAGTTAGAGTGAAATTTCCCATGGTGGAGTCCTGCCCCAGATGGTCCTTCCAAACATTTTTGTCTATTTTGTGAAAGGTTTTTTTATGAACATGTGTTCATAATGTTTTGTGGTTATGCATAAATATGTTTTCTGTGCTTAAGTATGAAGAGAATATGTAGTTCTGAGTACTCAAAGGCAGGGTTGATTCTTTCACATCTGCCTTCCCACCAGGGAAGGAGCAGGACTTTCTGCTGATCCAGGAGACACTGAGGAAGACAAAAGTCAAAGGGCTTGTGCTTGCTGGTGGGAAAGGGAGAAAAGCACGTCGTCATTAAGCAGAGAATTCCCAATTCAGAGCAAATTGCTGCAAGAAGGTGTTGACAGAATGGGTGTCTTATCCCACTGCATTGATTCCTTCAGGTGTCCACAGCAGGTCCGAGCTGTGCTCAGTGGATGTCCTGAAGCTGTGGAGAAGTGTGAGCGGTCGTTCCCTCAAAGGGGGTACCTGTGCATTTCTTGTTTGGCAGCTTTGTTTGGTTTTTCAAAAAGTGAGAAATAAATAAGTGGCCTAGAAAAGGAAATTTAAGGCCACAGAGCCAAACACTCCAAAGTTCGGAAATGCCAGAAGGAAGGCAATGGGACAGTCTTAATTCAGGCCTCTTACAATACCCTTGGCAGAAAACCTTGACCCAACTTCAGGGTAGATTTTTCTGGAGGAACCCACCCCATGACAGGAGAATACAGGGCCACACTTTGTTTAAGTGTTGGAAATATTTTTTGCAAATGATCATGAGTGATGGATTCTTTGTTCTCCACTGTGTGCCCAAGGATTCCATTGGTAAAGTACCCGTAGATTGCTAAATATTGCAGGGGATGTTCTCTGGCTCCCACCAAAACCTAGAGAGAGGAGAAGGTACAGAAAAGAGATTGAAGTTAATGTAATTTTATAGAATCATGGAATTATTTTGGTTGGAAAAGACCTTTAAGACCATCAAGTCAAACTGTTCCCAGCACTGACAGTGTTCCCACCACTGACCCATGGCCCTCAGCACCACAGCTCCACGGGGGGCTTGGAAACCCCTCCAGGGATCCTGGGGACTCCA
>JANIJG010005928.1:0-41234 GCA_024611175.1 Megaceryle torquata
AACCCAAAACACCCCCCCCCCCCAAAAACAAACCAAAACAAAAACCACAAAAAACAAACACACACACACACAAAAAGAAAAAAAGGGGGGAGGTATTTTTTCTGCATGTATGGCTGCCTCCCAGCAGCCATATGTGAGCATCTTCCAGGATGCTCACAGCTCATACCTTCAACAAACTGCTCTGCTTGACCTAACTGGCAGTGCCACCCCTGGAAGGGGACAAGGAGTTATTGAAAGGAGAAGCATGTGGCACTCCCTGTGATGTTCCATCCCAGGGAAGGGAGATCTGCTTCAGTAGGAAGCCCAGTACTGGCCCTGCTTTTCCTCTAACCTGACAACAGTACCACGGAGCTGGGGAATTGCTCTTGGGTGTCTTCCTGTCAGACCATTTTTAGCAGAAACGCGTAACTTATGCAGGGCTTTTTTTTGTTTGTTTTATGAACTATTGTGACTTTATATAAAAGCAGTTGTGAGTTGGAATGAATCCGCTTGATGGGAAACAGGGTTGCCTCTGCAAATTGTCAAATCACAAGTTGATATTATTTACCGGTGTGCTCTCCTTTGGTCTGCTTTGGAGCTTCCCCCACTGACTCTTTGCTATGACAATCTAATTATAAATTAGTTTGGCCGCAAGCACCAGCTGCCTTCAGTTTCTTTTATCTCATTGAACTGGGCAAGCAAAAGTTAGGTGCTTCAGAGCCTGCTCCCTGTGTAAAACCAAAGGAATTCAGAAATGTATTAGAAAAGCATTAGCTTCTCCTTTTCTCTCCTTTTTTTTTTTTTTTTTTTTTCCACTGGAGCCCACCCAGATGTAGCACAAACAAGGAGAGGATAAATACAAAGTGCTCTGCCACCCTGAAAGCATGCGCTGACGTCAGCTTTCATGAACTGGCACTTTAATCATCTCATGGGGAATGTTTTTCTCTCTCTGCAGCCTCCCTTTGAATTTCTCAGTGCACCAACATTAGCATTTAAGGCAAAGATTTATTTTCTTTGCTGGTGAAGAGGGTAGTAAATTCAGAATGCCTTTACAAGCCGACAGACAGAGAGCCCTGGAGATACAAAATCCTGTAGGCTCAGACTAGGTGCATCAAGGGCAGCAAAAGGGCAGGCTTCGTCCTCTATGTATGTCCACTTGCATTAACAGCTAAGCTGAAAAGCAAGGGGCTATTCCAGTCAGCGTACACAGAGAAGTTATTTGCTTCTCTGAGACAAAGTCTGCAAAATACTCTGGGGGAAAAAACAGTATAGGGTACCAGACAAGAAGGATGGATGGATTAGGGACCTCCAAAGGTCTTTTAGAAGCATGTAAGGTAAATTTTTTAGAATTAAGGATGGAAATTATCAAATTTATTTTTCTGTTCATATGTCAGGCCTCAAACAATCACCTTGTGTTCTTTCTCTACCCCAGTCTTTCTGGCTGGACAACAGGTAATTGGACCTCAACACCTTCTCATAAGAGCTGGGAGTGATGACTTCAGTAAAGTGTGTAAGAGCCTTTTGAGCTCCATGAGGAAGAGCTCTGTGAAAGTGCCTTGCATTTGTTGTTAACCAACTTTTTGCTGGGATTTAGCCTAGTTTACTCCTCTGCATCTACTACTGCCTAGTTATAGTTTCTGTGTTTCCTTTACATCCTTCACACATGAGGGAGCATGTGGGAAGCAAGAGTAGGATGCAGCCCTCCTTTCTTGGCTGTTTGCCATAGGTGTGCCCAGAAATATTCTCTCCCCGGCATACTGGCCATCATAACACATGAGTTTGGGCAGATCTTAGTGGAGTGATTTAACTAAATATTTCAGTCTTTATGGTGCAGGGAGATCACCTCGTGCTATACATTCGGAGATGTACTGTAGAGGAGGGAAAGCAGGATGACTGATACTAATGATGCCAGCAGGCAGTTGTCAATATAGATGCAGTCAGCTGGTCCCATCAGCTGCTTTCATTAGACTGCCTTAATAAAGTGATTTCCTAATTATAGCCTTCACTTCACCCTCCATACTGCACAGTCCTGCGTCATCAGGTACTGCTGCTTCCTTTAGGCTTGCTGGAGCACACTGCAGCTTGGAGCTGTCTCAGCATCGAGGCTGCGCTCACCCATGTAATTAGAGAAGGATTAGAAGTGGATTTGCGGCAGCTACATTCCTACTTTGTAACTCTTGCATGTTGTGGCAGTTGCTTCTTTCAAGGCCTTGCTGGCTAAAGGCTTGCAGGCATTTAAAAACACAAGTATATATACACACGTGTATACGTGTGTGTGTATATACATCTCCCAGCTAGTGATGCATTTCCCAGGTATTTGAAAACTTCTGTAGTGGTATGTAAGGAACACAAAGAGATATGGAGCAATGTAAAGATTGGCATTAAAGATTTACCTAGGGTCGGTCCACTTTTAGTCTTTCTCCCAGCTCCATCTCTTAGACACAAAAAAACCCACATGAAAACTACAGCTGTTCCTTCCTACCAACCACACAGTGACCATATTTTACTTTCTTATCTTTTAAAAACAGATCCTCCCTCTTAGTCACCTCTCCCTCACGAAAACCAAATTTTCTCCAGTTGAGCAGCTATCAGCTCAACTCAGACCATCACAAATTATGAGCAGACCATTATGAGCTGTCTTCTGGAAAACTCTGAGAGTTTTGGGGGTTTTAATAATTAATTTGCTGTGCCCTTTTTTTTTTTTTTTCATTTGGAGTGCTTGGTTAATATTTTTTAAACTTTCAAGGCTGGAAACATTTTTTACTGTTAAATAAGAATAGCAATTTTCATGTAATTGCAGAGTTGCTGATGCAAGGGTTGTAGAAAACAGCACCAAATATGGTGAAATTAATGACATAATCATCACATCATTCCTGCTGTCAGTTCACAATTTGACTTCCTAATACTGGAACCTTGAGTTTGTTTTCCTGGTCTCTCTAATCCTGCCATTTGCACAGCCATTTTAAAATACAAAGTTGCTCAAAATGACCACTTTTGTCCATGGTCAATATATTTTGATATTGTCCACTGCTCATTTGAGGGGATTTGATGATACAGCTCTTCCTGTTGTTCTTCTATCATAGGCTCAACTGCTGCTCACCAGCCTTCTGCCACTCTCCCATGTTACCCCCCCAGCATGAACTAAACTACATTTAGTGACCTCATTCTTTTTTCATTGCAAATACATTATAATTTTTTTTTCTGTTATAATGTGATATAATTTTTCAGCACACCGTTGTTGGCTATTGCTACACTGATTAGAATTGGACAGAAAAACAATAACCAATTACAGCCACTGTAGTGCAGTAAAAAAAGAACAGTTCCACAGAAATCCTTGTTTTGCAAATTTTAGATCACGATGAAGTGTCATGCTTTCACTTCTGGAATAAAATATTTCCTTTTTCCATACGAAATATTTGTTTTCATAACAACACAATAACTCCAAAGGCAGATTAAAAAAAAAAAATCCTTATGCATTATGATCAATCCTAAACAATTATTTTTCAGGATTTTACAATGTTCAGATTTTATTCTAGTGTGAAAGAAAAGCAATATTTCAAGCTCACTGTTCACACAGGAGAGCCCTACTGGTGGCAAATATTCCTGATAAACTGGTACCATTTTGCTCTGAGCTGGTAGTGGCAGCAGTACTGGGTACAAAAATATCCCTCTGGTGATGGCAGAAGACCTGATGCCATCAAGATGTTCGCAGTGTTATGGTTCTCCCCCAATATTCAAGATGTTTAGATCAAAGGTTGCCAAAATATGGATCACTAGCACCCAAAGCAGCTCCTACTGCTGTGCTGAGCCTTTGCCATTTTGCTTTCATGGGGTTTGTGGCACCATGTGGTACCCAGGCCATAGTTTAGGGAGCTCAGGTGGTTTCTTGTTAGTTTTTTCTACGGTACTAAGTAACCTCAGAAACACTTGATGACTCCATTGCCGTGAGCTGTTACTGTATAAATGGTTATTTAAAACATTGTGTCCTGAAATACTTACCTCATGGTCCACAGAAATAGTATTATATTATTGCTCTGTGACACTCCATAATCACCTGCCTGGAAGGTGACAACCATGGTGCATTCTGGAGTCATGTGGATCTAAACAGCCATCACTAGAAAGCAGTGGTGAAGTGACTGTCAGCATTTCTGACCCTTACTGACTCCTGCTGGGTAGCCGATCCTCCAGCCTGAGCTCATACAATCATCCTAAGTCTTCCATGCCCACTTTATTGGCATTTATTTGCTGGCAACTTTTATTTCCAAGAGCTACAGCAGCTATTCAACTGGAGCTGCAGACTAGCTGATGACTCATCCTGCTGAAGCTGGATTCAGATCTCTCCTAACCCGTTCCCAGAAATGAATGTCTGAAACCTTTGCATCCACCCTGGTGTCTGCCTCATTTGGTTTTTTGTGCCTTGGGAGGAAATCTTTGTTCCCTTCTCCTTTCTTTGACTCTGTTTTTCTGGATGAAAGAAGGCAAGGAAGAGTGGGACCAAGCAGAAGTAGTCACTCATGCTGTACATGAAGCAGTCTGCATACCCCCTGCAGCTGTTTAACCTCCCTGTTTTTGGCCCTACAAGATCCTGGTCATTCTTCATCAAAGGTTTTGTCATCATCCCTCTCCTGACAGCAGCCAAGATGGACATCTGTCCATCCAGAGGGAGAAGAAAGCTGGGCACAGTATTTTTCTTTGGACAGGGGGCCTCTTGCTGTTCCCTGGTACATGGACAGAGCTCTTTTTGAAGGTGCCCCCAGTTTTTTCTTTGAACTGGGGCACTGTGTTCAGGTTGCTGCTCAGGTTTTGCTCTGCGTCTTTCCATATGACACAGTGACCTACATACCTGTCCTTGCTGGTAATGGGTCATATACTGGCTTATCAGGCCCTCCCTTTTCCAAGGGTGATAATAAAAGGAGAGATCTTTAATTATCTGGTGACCTCCACCCACCAGTTAAATGTGCTGCTACCCTTCATTTTTATTTGTGTTTCTTTTTGGATAAGAACTAGCTAACCTAAAGGATTTCCATCCAAGCACTTCCACAGAGTATTAAATCTTAATCTATCCACAGTCTTAACTAATTGGATTTGTTTGTAAAGGAAAGCTGCCTGTGTTTTGACTTTCTGCAACACGGTTAAAAAAAAGGGGGGGGCAAAAAGAGCTAAAAAAATAAACCACATCACAAGCTTACCCTCTTGCATGATGGGTATAGACATTGCTTAAATTTTCTGTAGAGGTTTTGCATACATAGGCAAATCAGTGGCTTACATGATGTTTCTTACTCCTCTGCCCTTGTATGTTAGCTATGCAGGGAATAAGCAGCAGCATTCCTGCAACAAGTCACACTAACTTATGTATCATTTCTGCTTCTAGTAATATTGCCCTAGTAAAACTCAGAATGTAAAATGCTGCTTCTCTTCAGAATGGCTTGTAAGTGCTACCTTACTTTTGCAAGCAGCACTGATGCCTTAATAAACGCAAATAAAAACATGAGTAGCCAAAGAAACCCAGACACAGAGGTTAAATAACTCACCTTAGGCTTAAGAGTCAAAATCAGGATAACAATATGTATGTTCACTGACTACTGAGGTACTGTGCCTATCACCCTGTGAGCACACTAGTACCTCCTGCTGCTATCCCTATCTCCTAGGCTCTAGGATATTTGCTGCATAAATTATATGACCAATGAGCAAGTGTTTACTCAAAAAACTGCACCCCTACAAACACACTAATGCTGCCTAAAATGCCACCACACGAGGAATAAAAAACACTGCTTACAGCTCATTTAGCAAGGTCTGCAGTTCACATCTGGATTCTGTTTGGTGCTTTAGAGTTCCTCCCAGCTGGAGGCAAGTGGAGGGAGCCCGGCTGTGCCCAATTATGGTCAGAGGCACAGGGAGGTGAGAGTTTAAAAGCAGTGCAAGAGGTCAGTTGTTCACTTTGGCTTAGGAGCTCTGTCTTTTTGTTCTGCTTTGAATTTTTTTTTTTTTTTTTTTTTTTTTTTTAAACTAGTTCTGCAAGATTTGGGCCTGATTCTAGCTTATGTTATGCTAGCTCTGTATTAATGTTGCTCTGCTGAATGTTGATTTTTCTGAAGGTAAGGGTGTCATGAAGCCTGTTCACTGTAATGAAAAAGTTCAAGCTGAGCTTGAGTCCCATTGCCTGGGCCCATATCTGTGATTGATACCAGTGGTGGGGGCTGTGACTAACTGTAAGCCAAGCCCTGCTGAGTATTAGAGACCTACCTGAATCCATGAAATTTAGGTGAGGGCTACAATGATGCCATTTTTCTGAGCTGTTTTTAGGAGTCTGGAAGAACACTGGCCTTTAAATGAAGCTTGATTTAATGCATTTAAGACCTGTGTGATTGATGGTGTCTATAAATACTACTTAAGCACACAATAGAATATTTAACATACCATTTCCAGCAGGCAGTGAGCTAGGCTTTCTGCCTTGCTCCTGCAGCATCTTCCCCTGGCTGCTGGGGGATCCTCTGGGTGGTGTGCCCTTGGCACTGGGGACATGTGATGAGTGGGGCTCCTCAGTGGTACCACCACTCCTTATTTTGGTAAAGGTGTTGTCTAAAGAGCATGCTGGGCAAGCAAGGTACCCAGGGACGCCAGGGAGGGAATTTTGATGCTCAGGGAACAACCTCAGGGTCCTCAAGCTGTGGGTCAGCATGGGTCAATGCCTGTTTTCTCATAGGAAGATACCTCCAAGTGGCAAGTGACTCCAGGCAAATAGCTGTGGGAAGCACAAAACGGTGGGGAAAGAGGTGAATTCTTCCCCCCCCCCCATCCTCCAGAGATATTTGTGCTGTTATTTATAATACGAATGCTTTTCTTGAGGGGGGGGAATACCTTTTATAGGAATCTGATTATGTGTTTCTATATTTAAAAAGGGAGGGGGTTTTGATGCTAAAGCAGAAAAAAAAAATAGTGGTTTACTGTATTAAAATTTGCAAGTACTTAGTGTAATCTAGTGATTAAAACTCTTTTACTGGTATGCTTGTAAATCATAAATTCCCACTGCGGAGTGGCTGCTATGGCATTTTGCCAATTAACCTTTGCGTGCTTTGATCTCTCTTTGACTCTAGAAGTTCAGGCTGCTCCCTTGCTTGTTTAGCTGTTGTTGTTAACGAAATACTTGCCGTTTGAAATACACAGTGCTTCACGTACGTGCTTTGGGTCCCTAAACACATGCAATATTGATGTCTTGTGGATCATCGAAAAACCCTGACTCATTAGTGGAGATATTAAATAAACATCCTCAAAGAAAACAAACAAACTCAGCCATTACAAAGACTATTTTTCAGCCTGAACTGCACTAGCAGATGTGTAGGAAATGTGACTTTAGTGAACTGGTGAGGAGAGAGGAGTCATTTTACTTTCACAGGGAGTCAAGCTACATATCTCCTGCCTGCCTTGCAGACTCGCATAGCAGTCAGTGGTAGGGCTTATCTAGGAAGAGTGGGAGCCACCTATCCTGCCTTTCTTGGGGGCTGGGAGTGGAGCTGTTGGCCAGATGGTAAGGAATATTGCAGGGAGTATTCCTTCTTGGTGTCTGGCAACCAGCAGCCAGCAAGCACAGCCTTTCTACAAAGCATTGCAACCACGATGACTGCTGTGTGCATGAGTCCATGCTCATTTCTCCTGAGTTCTCATCCAAGATCTGCCTTTGGCTTACCTCCCCTCTCATCTTTATATTTAGGAGTACATTGTATGGTATTTACTTTCCTCCCTTCTTCCCCTAGGTAGTCCTTTGGTCAAGGGCTGAAAACACTGTTTGAGACCAAAAATATGTTAAGATAAAAAGCTTATCATGAGCATTTAGTATTCTTAAATAGGTTGGATATATATTTTGTAAGCCATGTGACATTATTCATGATTGTGACAGTTGAGAAATAGGAAGGAGAATTTGCTTTCTATGTTCAGGGTTTCTCAGACCACAAGGCAGTCTGAGTCTGAAGCCTAAAAAAGGTCACTTTGCAGTCTCTAAGTAGCTTTAAAGCCTTCACGAGCCTTAAAGCATCAGGCTTAGCCAGTGGAAAAAAAAACAAGGAACCACGTGGCTCTGCCAGCAGAGAACTGGAAAATGGAGACAGCAGCTAAGCTGGCCATCTCCTGCTCTTGATGCAGGTAGAGGAAGAGCAGAAGGTTTTCCAGAGGCTGAGCTTATGTCTGATTTGTCACAGCTTCAGCAAATAATTCTCACATTTATCTATTCCAGGCTTGTCTCCAAATGACCAAATGTAAAACTTGACATTGCCTTATGGATACACAAAACAATGGAACTGGTGAGTAGTCCTACCTCCCCAGAGCCTTTACTATCTTTTGTCTCTTGCCTTTCTTTGTAATTGCAGCCATATATCCCACCACTCAGCCACCAGCACCTGTAGTCTGCTGCTTCTCACTAGATCTTCATCAGCCAAAACACACAACAGAGTAAGCACATTTGTTCAAATTCAGGTTTTCTTTTCATTCAAACCTCCAGTGCCCACCCCTGAAGGAAGGAAGGTGACAGCCTACTTGTTTCCCATCACACAGACAATGACAGAAACACACCACTGATTCCCTGTCCCTTCCCCATACAGATAAACCAAGTTTGTGATTTCATAAAGAAGGTACCTGAAAACACAGTCCCTCCCCACGACCAGTTGCCCTGGGGAACACATGGACAGATGCCCCTTTGCAAACAGCTATGGCAGAAAAAAAGATTACTGCCTCTTGACCTGCCCACAGGAGCACCTCTCAACCTACTCCTGTTAGAACAAGCTGGATTTAGAAGGTAAGCTTCCCCTTGCTTTCCTTTGGCTGAAGCAGGAGTGCTTCCATGAGCTGTTCAGCTGGGAGATGAGCCCTCAGACTGGATTAGGGATGGACTGCAAGCCACAGGGGCAAGGCTGGAAGCAGGTCAGTCTCCTTGAATCATTACAGCTGAATCCAGGGATAAACAGCTGGTCCTTGCTTGTAACCACTTTTGCTCATCCACCTCTTACTAGTTAATTTTCCCTCAAGTGGAGTTTCCCTCTATGCTGCCTTGCACATTTGACAAGATCTGGGACAAAATCCACCTTGCCACCTTGCTCCTGATTTCCTATCCTTCCTTTAGATGCCTCACCAGGTTGCAAAGCTGGTGCCAGCTATCAGCATTGGACTATGTTTATTTTCTTGCACAATAGTATGCTTGGTTTCCTAATACCTATCATCAGCCCTTCTGCCATCTCCTTCTCTTCCTATCTTCACGTTTATTTTGTGCATCCATTGCAAGTAATTAGCCTTCAGAAGTAGGAACTGCAAGTCTGGTTTCCTCAGGAAATGAGGCTTAGGCAATCAGGCTTTATATTTCTTTAGGTAACTGTTGAATACACCAGTTGATTTAATTTGGATGATGGAGAGCTGGCTCAAAGCTAATTGAATTCCTACCTGTTTTGTGCAAGAAGGCAGCTAGCTGGGGCAGAGAGGAACCCTGAAGTCATGTGGCAGAAAGAAAGGCATCAGCTCAATTCATATCTTATTAGATATCAAACAATTCATAAGGGAGATGCATTAATAAGTATCAAAGATGTGGCTACCCTATTCCCCTTCTAGGGACAACCATAAAAGTACCCAGATGAAGTGTAGGCGTGTGTAACCTGACAAGAAATCGACTCGCCTGCAAATGGCAGACGGATGGATCTAAACCTGTCTCAAGGCTTCCAGCTCCTGACTGCTTATATAGCAAAGGTGGTTAAGTGCAGCACTAAAATGTGAGGTTTTGCACAGTGACATTTGCCTGCCCAGCAGCAGACAAAAGGGATGATTTAACCACTGAGCAATTTCATGGGTTTTTTTCTGGGGGGGAAAAAAAAACAAACACCACACACACAACCAACCAGCAAACCAAACAAACAGAAACACAGGCGCTTTTCCACTGGTAAGGAAATTTAAAAAAAAATAAAATTACAAACATAAAAAAGCTTGTGCAGCAATTTGGCTGCCATGTTTCATGCAGTAGTGCTGTGTTACACAGATAAACATCAGTGCTTAGCTTACAGATTGTCTCAACACCTGGAAGGCTGTTATAGAGACAAGTTTAATAATTAATTGCTATTTCCCTGAGACAATACACCCTGTATCTCTTAAGGAGCATATTGCACACCAGGTAACAGGAGGAGTAGGCAAAAGAGACAAAAGCTTTAGAAAAGATTAAAAGACTGAGATCAAATAACATTATTCCTCGTGTCATGGTGGAAATGGGGCTATACTCACCTGATCCTGACAGGAGGTTGAGGAGATGGTTCAAAGTACTTGAGGTCAAAATACTTGTATTCCAAAGTTGCTTTTAAGTAAATGACTCTCACACAGCTGGTGGCAGGAAAGATGTGAGCAGATCAGTTCCTTGATGTTACTATGCTGGGCTTATGTCTTGTCACCCTGCACAGATGGGGATATGGAAGGGTTGTTTTGTAATCAGAAAAATATGGTACCTGGAAATTATACTGAAAGGTTCCTATAGGATATGTTTTCTGAATGTGCTACATTTTTCTATGAAATCTATAAATCTAAATGCTATAATGAAGTAATAAGAAAAAATACTATTCTGCTGGGCTCCTTAGTGACCATGACCATAAACATGGGCCGTATTATGGCAGCAGAGGAGCCCTAGCATCTATTTCAGTCTGTCTTGGGCACTTCACCATGTCAGTTGCTATCACTTATCACCTTACTGGAGGCCTGTGTGTTATGATAGGGGTATCAAGAAGAAAGTTGATGTCTCTCTGCACATGCATATTGAGGGTGAAGATAGAGGGCCAGATGAAGGAGGTGGCAGGCAGGAGGGGAAGCATTTGGGGAGGAGGGGCCAGGCTTGAGCTATGGAAAGAAATAAGCACATATGACAGGTAAGAGTAGACTTGTGTTGGGGTGGGCAAAAGATGTGTTTCAAGATGAAGTGGATACAAGCATCAGATGTGTATGCAGAGAAGACCCCCCAACATATCACGTGCAACTAAACTAACTAGCTTCTTCAACTATCTCCATCTCCTTCACTGCAAGCAAAGGTTATCTGGTAAAATGGATGAATATATATATACAGCAGCTGATGGCACAGAGATGCACATTCTGGTAGCAGTGCTGTTTGCAAACTCCATAGCAGGGCATAATATTTTCATAAAATTTTATTTGACCAAATGTGTATGTTTACTGATGTGAATAGTCTGATCTTAATGGAATCGATGAGTAAAATTATGAACGTGTTTAAGATATCTACAAAGACTAACTGATTGTATCTGTCATGCTGTGAGTTTAGGCTGCTGGTGATCAGTGTGTCTTTCATCACTGAGCAAAGTCCATTGACATACTGGGCAAAATCTTGGGCAAGAAAGCCTGTTTTTTCCTTTGATTTTTTTTGCTGAAAGAGGATCTTGATCTTAGTGAGTCAGTGTTCTTTGGTAAATGTGTCAGCTCAGATGGCTTTGAAAATGTATCTCCCTATGAATTGTAGTTGGATCTCAAGCTTCTTAGATAAGCACAGTGCACAAATGGAAATACTAATCATGGATCTATGTAGTTGAAATACTTTTTGCAGCTGGGTCTGGATGCTGCTGGGCATATTTTCCCAGTGCTGCTGTACAAGGAAGGAATTCTTGAGCTGGTCTTCCAGGATTTAATAGAGGAAATTACTTGAGATTGTACTGGCTTCTGTAAGATAGATATTTGCTGAGGGAAAGCTCTGTTGGCAAGCTTCCTCTTAGTCTGTGGACAGATCCTCAAAGTGTAAGTCACCCTAAGCCAATTGAAATTACTTTTATGCTATCTGAGTATCTCACCCTGTACTTTATAATAATTTTTGGTAGCTTTCATCTGTTAATCTGCCATGGAAAACCAGCCCAGGCTGAAGCACAACATTTATTAACCAACTCTGTACATTTCTCCTCCATAAAACATTTTAACTAATTCATTGTCTCTGGCACAGAGATTTTAAAATACATAATATCAGCTGTATGTCAAGAATCAGTAGAAGCAACAGTGAGATGCATTTGTGGAGATGAGAGTCACTCTCTTGATTGTGAAAAGCAGCCAATAGCTTCTGTGACTCCATAATGTCTGGTGTTTTAAGCAAGTGCTGGAACATGCAATCATGATACTGTAACTGGCTTGTAAAGATTGAAACCATTTCAATTTTGGTTCTATCTCTGATGAAACAGCTTTTTCCTATCTCCTCCGTAGATGTAAGTGCTGGCACGCTTGCTATCCACCACTACTCTAGCACTGGTGACAGCTTTCAGCATTTGCCAAGTACTTTACATAATTCCAGTGTTGGAAAAACATTAGCTTGTTAAATCTTCTGGTATTTCTGTAATAAGAGCAGTCATTAGAATTGTCTTCACTTTATGAGCAGGAATAAGTGAGAATGGAGAGTTTAAGTGATTTAACCATAGCAAATTAGCGGCAAAGTTAGGATGGTGCTATTGATTTCTGCATATCCTCTGAAGACTCCTGAAAATTTTATATCTTATACATTTTTCAACTACTCATCTTGGTTTTCTGTGAAACATGAACTTTTGAAGTTTGATTCCCACTCCAAGGTTATTTGTATTTTGTGTCGAGGCCTGTGTGATGACTCACTTTTTACTCGAAGCGCTACTGATAAGAACAGATCGTCTTTAGAATTTGATTTCCTCTGTGGAGTGTTTTAGGAGCTGGAGGTTGGGTGATTAATTTCATTGGGACAATAAATTATAAAGGAAGGACTATGTCATTCTTCTTCAACAATGCTTCTTCCTGAGATGACAGTATAATAAATTACAGGCAAACAGCAAATTCCTAAATGCAATCAGTTGACTTGTGCTGGGTGGATGGAATAAGAGCAGTGCCAATGGGTTCGGTCACTGAAGTTGCACGGAAGCTTTCCCACTGCTTTAAGTCAGCATTGGGTGATCTATTTTTGATAAGATGGTTGAGCCTAAAATCTCATGCTGAAAAAAAGTCTCATTTGACAAGGTCAGCTACTCTGTGTTGCTGACAAAAATCCCTCCTGATGCATCATATTTTTCAAAATAAGGTTTTCTTTGCTGGATTGAGCCATTAATCTCTTAAGATTTTCATCTTGACTTGAATAACAATCAGTGTCTGAGGCTTCAGAGAAAGAACGGGGGGGGGAAGAATGAGGATAGTGCAAGAAGTCCCAAATGTCTGCTACTTACAGATTTATAGGGAATGTCTGTTTTGACCCCTTGGATTTTCAGCTTTTACCCTGAAGATCTGCATATCCCTCCATTCATGTCCAAAATGCAGATATTCTTGATTAATAAAATTGTGTAATCCTTTTTGTTGCCTTTTGGTGCCCTGTACCCAAGCAGCCATGTATTGATGGTGTATTTGATCAGGGCTTTAAACTACTATGGCTTGGGAGCTGCTTCACAAGTGCTTTGAAAAGAGGGGACAGGAGCTGGAATCAGTAATCACACAAGCTGTCCCACAGCATTTATCCCCTCTCATGAGTAATCCATGGATATTAAGTCCAGTAGGGACTGTTATGATCACTCACACTGAACTCCTGCTTTCATTGTATCATTTAGCCTGGTAATTCCTGCATTAGAACAACATCCTGCACAACCTGTGACTGAACAAGTATGTATTTTTAGAAACACCATTAATCCTGATTTAATCACATAACGGAGAATTCTCTAAAAGCCTTGGAAAGCCATTCACCTAGTTTTCCTAAATGTAACCAGGAGGTAATTGGTCTGCCCAAGGCAATGCTAGAAGTTGCTGGCTAAGTCTGGGGAACAGAACAGGGTGAGTGAGCTCCCAGCCTGCGCTGTCAATATAAGAAATCTTTCCACTCCAACATCCATAAGCTGTTCTCAATCAAATTCAGATAGACAATTTGTCTTTCTAAACCCACTAGGCAATAGTTTCATTAAGTGCCCCTGCACTTGATGCTCCCCTGTGCAGTCTCTTACTGTTTTGGACTGTGTTCTCAGGTGCGTTCTAAGATGTTCTTCAGAAAACCAACAGCCCAGGTAAGACTAGGGTTCAGGAACACATAACTGTTTTATTCTCCTCCGTATGGCTGAACAATTAAAAAGCTGAGCTGCAGTCTTCTGTAACAGGAGCCATTCTGGACCTGAGGAGGAAGGGGACACAGATGCTGACTTCTAGCCATGACCCCCAGATTGCACTATTTATACTTTTGACAGAATTAGCTGACATAAGGCATATTTAATGCAGGTTGCCTATGGATCAGGGAAAAGAAAAAAAAAATCTGCTGGTGCTCTTGTTCTTAGGCAAATTTTCACTGATTATTATGCAAAAGCATCATAATTTCTCATCATCTCTGCTTTTTGAACAACACCTAAACACATGTGCACATGCACCCTCTTCTCTGTCTTTTTAGGGACCATAATGTGTTCTTAAGAATTTGGGCCATAGGTATTGAAGAGCAAATCTGCTTAGTGGCCCAGATACTTACAAATCTGCTAGCAAATATAAAGGGAGAGATGGCATGACAGATGTGCAGACACAGGCGAAATTGTTACTGGTTTGAGAATTGTTACTCACTGATGTGTGCTCCCCTGCTTACTTGGCCCACTTTGTAGGGTATTTGCTGTTGCGTGGTTCTGTTTTTCTGGCAATGTCCTAGAGAATCCTACTTTAAGAGCGTTGTCACTGGGGAGGGAATGAATCCTGTTCCCTTGGGGTTCAGTGGGGGCTAGATGCATTTATTCTGAAATCCACATTCAAGATAACAAGGGGTACAGGGTGAAGGTCTTTGATACCAAAGCCAATAAGAAAAGGAAGGGAGAAGGAAAATAATAAGGGGGACATAAAATTATTATAATTGTATTACAATCCTAGCTTGAGAACCACTGAACTGGAGCCTACCCTAATGGCTGTCACTGAGGTTTCCTTGGCAGAGCTACAAAAGTGGCCAATACATTAGAGTCATGGGCACTTAGTTTCTCAGGCAGTTCAGGTAATTTTGCTACCTGGAGGTAGGTACAGTATTTTAGTACTGATTGATTCTGTAGGAGAAAGAAAGAAAAACAAAACATTAAAAAACAAACAAACACCTTGGGATTTTCATAATTCAATTTTTGATCAAATGCCTTTGTCCAAAGCACCAGCTCAGGGACTCATTTTCCACTTAAACTTCAAATCTTGTTCACGCTCATGGGTTTGAGGCTAGACTAGCCCAGCATCTTTTATGTATGGGCAAGGTTCTTCAATTAATTTTTTTTTAACCTCACTGCTTGCCACATTGAAATTCATATTGTTTCTTTATGCCAACTTTATCTTCATATCAATTATCCTGGCATAGTTTTTTAACAATCTTTGAGTGTTTGCTACAGAGAAACTTATGGTTTCTTATTAGGTTAAATCAAAAGAGAGAAGAATCTTTCACTTACTGAAAGTTGAATGGGCTTTGAGCCATGAATTGAAACTCACCTAATGCTTTCAGTCCACTGGGTCCAAGTACTCATGTGGGCAAAGGGACTGGTGAGCCCCAAGCTTCCTTTGCCTGGATTAATAGTGATAATAATACAGTGATCACTATTCTAAAAGTAAACATTCTTGTAAGAGTCACTGCACAGAATGCATATATTCCTATAAAATAACACTATATTGGTCACATCAGGTTCTATATTTTTTTTTTCCAGGAGCTTCCAGAGAAAATAGAGTTCACTTTATTTCTGTGATCACAGTTCTCTCTAGGAGCAAGCAATTTATTGTATTGTAAACCTGGACACATAACAGCAGTGAAAACCTGTGCTTAGAGGAACTGAGCTTTCTTAAAGACTAAAAACCTGAGCTGTTATGCTTGTTCTGACAAGTATTAGCCCTTCTTTGGAACTAGACCAAATGATCTAATTTTGTTGTTTCATCTGAAGAAGCAAAATATGGCACAAAGATTGGGGGAAAAAAAAGTGCATTAAAAAAATTTAACAAGCTGTAAATGTATTGTAGGATTTGATACAATGCCCACTGAAGTCCATGGAAAGGAGTGGTTTCTCAAATACAACATGAATGAGAGAAAGGGAGAAGGAAAAACAGTGGAAACTTTCAGGAAAAGAAGTGCAAAGTAAAAAAAATTAAAAAACCCACAATCAAGTGACAGGCTAATCGGAATTATATCACAGCTCTTCCTCTTTAATCCCCATGTATTTTCCTTACTTTTCCTGTTAGTTTTTCATGTATTCTTTATGCTAAGGCCCCATTCAAGCCCCTGTTTCTGGAAGAGAAGCTCCCCGCACTAAGTGTTTGGCCAGCAGGCTGGAAGGCTCTTCTGTTCACATCGAAATTTGAAAAGTAGTTCTGCTCTTCCTCCACCTCAGACCTCCCTTGACAAGCAACTGGAGATGCTACCACTTCTTGTGGGACCTGCTCCTCTATCTCTTATAGTTTGTAAGCTCTTTCTTTACTCATGTGCTGCTGTGCCACAAAATTTCTCTTTTGTCCTCCTCATTTCAGAGTCAGTCGTGGCTCACAAATAGAGACAGCTGACCACAACAACTTTCTCCACAGGTTCAGAACTAATTTTAACACAATCTGTTGGCACCAAAGAAATGAAATTATTTTGAATGAGACTAGATTAAAAAAAATAATGTTAATGCTTATCTGATAAAGTACCTTTTCTGTTTATGGAATTACTCTTCAAGTCTTGGCATGTTCTCAGTTTGCCCTTACTCCAAGCTGAAAATCATCCCAGGCAAAATTTATTTTTCCCCTCAGTTACAACAATCAAAATTTTGCTTGAGTGCACTTTAATTCTGGAAGCCAAAGTCCAGTCTCTGTTTCAGCCAATTTTATTCATAGCTCCAGTCAAAAGCACCAAATTTTCTCAAAGTACAAAAAGCATGTATTTGGTACATTGTGAAACCAGTCACTAATGAGCATGGAATTGCTTATCATCAGGATGGATGTTTGCAAGAGAAATTGCTATTTGGAAAAGTTGCACATTACTTGAGTAAATTCCTCAACAGGAGGCCAGGCTGCCCAGTTATTAGAAAAGCAGTGTAGTCAGCAACAGAGAAGCTTTTGGAAGGTCAGGTGTGATCAGGGAGATTACTTGACATTGAAATCAGCAGATCAATAGGTTTCTGTACCTTTCCCCCTAAAAAAGATTTCTTTATCGAAAGCATGCCATGTAAATGATCAGAAACATGGAATGTTAGGGGTTGGAAGGTACCTCAAAAGATCATCTAGTCCAAACCCCCTCCCAGAGCAGGATCACCTAGATTAGGTCACCCAGGAACATTTCCAGGTGGCCTCTGAATATTGCCAGAGAAGGAGGCTCCACAGCCTCCCTGGGCAGCCTGTTCCAGTGCTCTGTCACCCTCACTGTAAAAGAGTTTCTTCTTATGCTTACATGGAACCTCCTCTGTTCAAGCTAAATGATGAGAAACTGCTTATCACTCTGGCTAGGATGAGATGTTTTAGAGTTTTATTGTGTAGGTTTTGCGTGTTAAAGTCTTTAGGGAGGTGACAAGTGTGGCACCATGTTAGCATGAAATAGTAATGGCAGTTTCAGAGACAGAAAAGGAATGCTGGAGCATCTTGGTTAAGAATACCAAAAGAAAACCATGGTGCTGTTTACCACAATGGCTTGTGCTGTTCATGTTGATCACAGCACAGACCAGGTTGATCATGAGCCAACCTTGAGCCATGGGACTTGTCAGGTCTGTCATCACCCCACATTCTCCATGGGGAGATGCAAATCCTCCATTTGCCCAGGCTCTTCCCCCAGCTTGTCTTTGGGAGCCCTAAAGCACTAAAACCACCCCCACGCTTCTGCCGGCATGCCTGCTTCAGAGGTGTGCCGCAAGCAGGTAGTTTGGCTGGTGGCCCTAGTCACATGGGTTTTGTGTCCCCTCCTCTCACCCACAGCAGAGCAGACCTGAACCACTGCGGCATTACAGCTTGCATCCAGAAACGGAGGGCAGGGAAACATGGAATTTTATTCATGTTTGGAGGAGCCTGGGTTTTTAAAATCATTTGTTCAAACAGTCAGTGAACATCTGTAAATGCCCCTACTCTCCATGTTGTTTACTATTACTTTTAATTAATTGTAGTAACCTTTATTACTCTGTCATATGGGAAGTAAACAACTGCTTTGACTAACTAAATACCCAAATCAGGTTGGAGAAGATTTTAATTAGTCAATTTCATTAATCACACAGTCTGTTCATTGCTGTTCTTGCACCATGGAGCAGTAGAAATGTCTGTTATTAGCCAATGAGACCGCAACTGTACTTCTTCCATCAAGACAGTTAACAAAGGTGTTCTGTCCATGTCTTGTAACACATAATGAGAGTTGTACTTTTTCTTGGGTTTAGAGTTTAATGCCATTAATATCCAGTATATAATTTGCTGCATGCACAGAAAAAAAAAATGTTAAAAGAAACCCAAACAACTTTAAAAGTACTTTTCCAGAAAAAAAATGCCATAAAGCACTGTAAAAACTTTAAACCTATGTGTATTGCTCCTATGTTCTGTAAAATTAATGTGGAAGTTTGAAATCTAATATAATAAGAGAGTGGTAAAAGTCCAGTGCAATCCATCTGAGAAGTGTATTTTCTTATTTTTAAAAGATGAGACAGTCTACAAAGTCATATTTAAGAAATATATGAAGTGCTCATAAAAATCTCCAGGCTGACATCAATGTATATAAACCCTGCTGGCCCGACTCCTCTGCAGCATAACTGATGGTAATTACTCTGAAATCAAGGACCAAACTCTGAAAATCTGGACTGGTTGCAGGTCTGCCTGTACTAATTTTTCATACAGTAGATACAGAATGGGCAACAGTGAAGCTCGCTTCCCATGCAGGGCAACTGCTTCTCCCCCCTGATCAAAAGGGATTGTTCCCAGATCAGCATTGAAAGAGGTGATTAATATACACAAACATTGTTCAGCCCTGAGATTTTGTATTGTGATCAGCAGTTCGTGAGAAACCTGAGTGGGAAGCACTGCCACCTCCTCTCCCCTCAGCTGCCAGATAGTAACAACTTTCAGTCACTGCTTACCTGGTCTAGACTCATGCAGTAGCCTGGAGGTAAAAGATATGTAACCACTAATAAATCTTTTTATTTGCCTAGATCCCTTCACCTAAATTTTTAAGGCTACTTACCAAAATTATCCAGTATTCTTGGAAGAAAGTTTCTGCTTTTCACTGACATCATTCTTTATGTCCTCTCTTGGAAAATTACAGGTGCATTATATCACTGCTATAAGTATAATTTATTATTATATCTACTGGGAAATCAGTTGGTGCTGCAGAGGGTAACAGCAAACACTTCTAGCAAAGGGGAGATTATACTCTCCTGTGGTGATATTGACAAAACTGATAAATGGTGAATAGATGGTTGGAAAAAACCCTACTGTTAGCCTAGCAGGATTGACCTTAAACAGCTATGTAGGCCTATATATATTCTGATTTCAGCCGGCCACCAAAGCAAAAGCAATGGGTGCAGTACATATGCATTAAAATTTCATTTGCATCACTTTTGTTTGTTTTTAGAAAAAAATGCTCTTGGGTCTGTTTGCTTGAGTAGTGAAGCAAGAGTTTCATTATCTGAATGTGAAACTCTGTGGCCTGAAGTGGAATAGCAGCTCCCAGTCCTTTACTATTGTTGCAGTACAATACTAAAATATATCAAAGTGTCTGACCTCTCTTGGTTCTTTGAAAACTTCAGCCGCTGCATCTACTGCCTATCCCATGATTGAAAGCACATGCCAAAGCTCTACTGTACACCTGGTCCCTGGTCTGGCCTTTAAGTTTGTTCTTTTTGTAGCTGTCAGTGCTGGTGGCAATGATCTCTCAGAGGATTATTTTCATGTAAAGTCCTACAGAGGTCATGGTAACATGATGGACTCTGTTTGCCAGGCACCGTACAAATGCCTAACAAGTGACAGTACCCATCTGGGATGAGGCACAAACCCTATCTGTGGCAAGTAGAAATCCCCTGGTATTTTCTGTAATAGAGATACAATGCCCTAATTTAATTCCAGCTTGGGTAATTACATTGCCTAGTCACATTCGCCAGTGGTATCACTAGGATGTAAGAAATGTTCTGCATTTACTGCTCTGCTGTTGATGACAAACTGTTCAGCTATCACACTGTGTAGCTAGTACTTCAAGCATCATTATGAACATTCTCAAAATCTGTAAAAGAAGCACGATGATTGAACAGGTCCACATCACACTGCAGAATTAATTTAATTTCAGAGATAAATGAGGTTTGTCCCTTATTTAGTACAGGCCTAAATCCTCTTCCTCTGAATTCAGTAACAAACTGTGACCGACTCCAGGACAAATCTGGTTCCTGTTCTTCATTAGTGGATTGGCAGTGGGTGAAACTTGCACTCTATATGTAAGATAGTAATGTTTTTCCATGGGATCTAATAAGTAACTTTCTGTGATTTCTTCAGGTCCTAGGCTTGCCAATTATAGAAACTCGTGTCATTGTTTCCTGAAGGGCAGCATTTGCATTTTTGAGGAAACCTAGCAACACTCACGTGAAAGAAAAATAATTAAAATGTGGTAGACTATTAGAAACGCAAGACTGAATTACAATCTACTGGGGAAAACTAATCTGTGTGTGCTTAATGACATCCTTTAGAAAGTGATACTCAGCTGAGAAGATACATTATTGTCATTGTATTGATAATTACTATGTTAATGCTTGCAAATAGTTTAATTTAAAGAATTTAAAAAATTTTAGGGAGTCTGTATTTAAAGATCCAGGGGACTATCCATCAAAGTGGCAGACATTTCCTTCTCCTTGGTATCTTGGATTCTTAGTTATGTTTACAGTTCATGGTATCAAAAAAAAAAAAAAAAAAAAAAGCCTAAAAGGAAGAATGACTCTTTAATATACTTAACTGAGATGACAGCAAAAGTAATGCACATTGAAAGAAGTATGTTGGTAAAGTGTAGTGACAAATAAGCTGCAATAAAGCAAATTTCACCTTGGCCCTATTAATATGTGATATAGATGAAGGCAGGTTGAATGGTCCCTGTTCAACCACAGCTATCCAAAAATCAAATCAGATTATGCCACACTGGATGCATGGTTAACTGATACAATGCTATGTGGGATTTAACTTTGTCTCTGCTGACTGTTGAGTTGCAATCAAAATGTTCTAACCAATCTACCTTGATTTTCCATAACTCTATTAAAGCACAATAACATCTGGCTGGGTAGACAAGGTGTAAGATTTCAGTTTACACTTGAAGGCTTTGCATTGTGTAGGGTGATTTTTATGACATAACTACTTCAACAAAAGCCCTAGTGTAGACACAATTATACCAGCAAAATAAAAGTGGGTTTGATGTTATGGCTTATATTGCTTGCCAAACTGGAATGCATTTTACAGGCAACAAGCACTCTTATTATGTAGGAGGACTTTACTGGCATAACTACACCAGCATGACAAAACTTTCAAGTGTAAACAGCAGCTAGGTGCTTATTTAAGTCAGTATGTCTTCTAACCACTTAACAAAGCATAATTTGTTTTCCCAAACCTCCCCTTCCCCAGCCACACACTGGGTCTGACTCTCATCTGATTCAGAAGCCAGCAGCAGGATGCCAGCCTGTCAGAGAGGGAGGACCTGGCTTGTTCCTTTAGAGAAAACCTGCACTGATGCGATTCACCCACTAGCAGAGGGTGGTGTCATGAGAAAAGCAACACCCTGGAAAGTACAAAAACATGCAAAAAATTTGTCCTTGTCCTACTTTTACTTACACATTTGTACTTCTTCTAACACTTCCCCATGTAACTCATGCCAGCTCTAACCTCCTTACTAGTCAGTGTATGAGTGCAGCTGGGACAAGTGGGATTTCAGAAAACAGGGTGAGATGCTAAATGGACACCAGGCAGGCTGCACCCTGCACAGAGTGGGTTTCCCTTAGTGCGATACAGCTGCTGGCTCTGGCTGCCACAACAAGATGTGGGAAACTAATTTTCTTGTCTGTAGACAGGCAGGTGTGGCTAGAATGTGTGTGTGTGTGATGCCCTGTGAGGAAGCCTTACCAGCTCAAGTTGTTGATAACTTGGCTCGTTCTTCCAATTCACAATGGAGATGTAACCAGGAAGGCTGGGCAGAAGACTGGGTGATACTGCACCTACCTGTTGTATTTCTGACTACAGACCATCACTACTTTAATGAGCTCTGCATTTACCCTTTCCACTCTCCTTCCACCCAAAAAATTCAGGTCAGAGATTAAAATACATATTTTATACTTTTACTTTTATTTGGGTTGAAAAGAGCAAGGGTTAAAAAAAAAAAAAAAATGAGAGAACTGTAACATCATGTTCCAGAAATACTTTGGAAATCCACAGGCTTAATGAGAGAAAAGAACTAAATGCTTGAATGTTGTCACTAGCAAGTCATCTGGAGCATGCAAGGGAAAATGCTCTTAAAATCTTTAAAGTAAATGATCATGCAAAGACACATAGTCAACACTTGAGGCAAAAAGTGTTTAATTGGAGTCAGAGAAGTCTTTGTTCTAAGTATTTAAAGGTAAAATTCCAGAGTAGATGAGAGAAATCTACGCTTCTTAAGCATTTGACAGCTTTAAAAGAGAAATCTGCAAGGGTTCAGAGATAAACCCACACAAGGAGAGGCAGAGGACAAGGCCAGATTGCCTGCTTATGCAGCTCTACTGAGGAATTGCAAGGGCTGAGAATCGTCCCTGCCCATGTAGGGTGATTCAAAGCACTTGAGACAGGAGTACAGACATCCCCTACAACCAAGGAGTAGAATAAGCGTCCTCCAAAGAGGGATGAAAAATTACACATGCTAACCAGGGATCTGCCTTGATTTAATCTGTAGGTAGTACTGTGCAGAGGTGTATAGAGAGTAGTTTAGGCTGGATGGGATCTGGGGATCATTGGGCCCATCCCTGCATGTCAAAACAGGGCCAGTTTAGGTGTTTGGCACCTTGCTGAATTCTTATCCTGCTCAGGAGGCTGAGGGTCCTGCTCCTTTTGCATGCTGGTTATCAGCTCCTCTCCTTAGTTAAGTATTTAGCCAGTGGATGATTTACTCTTTTTTACTTTAAAACAAGGCTGAGGTGGTGACGGACAGTTCTGTAGAACCAACTACCAGCTAAACCATGCATGTAGGAAATGGGAGTTGGGATCAAGATTTATTACTCTTCCCAGGGCATGCTGTAATCCCCAGCCTGTGGCATAGTTTGAGAAAGGGGAAAATATTTCCATCTGATAGTAAAGCTGGCCTGTAGGCAGCTGGGGTGACAGAGTGGTGGGGTTTAGATAAGAGATTAGGGCAACATGCCACGAAGTAGGACACCTAAGCTTTGGTCCTTACTCTCAGAGCTGTTAATGGATTTTATATTAGATGGCATCTTCCTCATATAGGACACAAATAATCCTGGCATCAGGGATAAGCAATACAGAGAAAAGAATAAGCTCATGAAACAGAGATGTTGAATGTGCTGCCCATGCTGAACCACCCCTGGAGATGCTCAGAAACAGGACTGTCAGCGCATGGAGGATGTAACAAATATGAGATTTACCAACCAAAGCCTTCACTTGTAAGCTGACAGGGTGACTGTGGTCATCATAGTTTTGGAATCTGGCATTGCCAAAAGGAACTTTTTAAGACTGAGGCACCTACATACTTTTTGAGGTCTAACTATAAAGATAGGCACACTATAGTTACTGTTTTACATGACAGAAGGTTTTATATGATGGAGTTCAAACTCCTAGGTGAAAGGAAACTGGGAAAATCCTCAGTGTGCTGTGAACTGAAAATGTTCATTTTTCTTTTTTATTTGTTCTGGGTACAATGAAGTCAGGTATTAGTAGTATAATCTTTTGATTCTAATTGTTTCCAAAAAAATCCATACTTTGTGACAAGTTTTGCCATGTGAGAGTCATGACTAAGCTTTTAATAGATTTGGATTCCATTACAATTTTTAATAACATTTTTCAGTTTAGTGCTTTCTCCCTTCTCTGTAATGGTTGTCATTATAAGTTTAGATAAAGATTTCCAAGCAAGAGGATGTCGTGCCACACAGAGCTTTTCTACGGAGACACTCATCAATATTGGCAACCAGTTTCTGAATTATACTTATGACACAATTATACATCTAAGAAGCAATACTGCGTTTCTCTTCTTTAACAGGCCCACTGATGTTTACCAGAGTTTGTTTTATAGAATTTCTGCGTATCTGAGAGGACACTGTCAAAAGCTCTATTCTTTGTCAGGGCCCTCCAAAACAGAAAAGCTTTAAGATTACAGTCTGACCAGAAGGTGAAAACAGACACAAAATCATCTGCACAAAAGCATAAACCATTTCCTAGCTACATATTTTGAAAGACCTTGCCACAAGTGGAAGTGTAATTACCTAGGATTATGCAGAATGAGCTAATAATCTAAAGCAGGTATTAAATGGTATGAAAAAATAAGCAATTACCAGGAATCTTTCCTTCCTCATGGAATAGGAGAGAAAACAGAAGAGTTAATTTACACTTTAGCAAGCAGAAAGTCAGCTCGCTGTTCTCAGAAGAAAAAGACAAATGCTGAGTCTTAATAGTAATACTGCAGCAGTATCATTGGAGCTCTAGAAAAAGTTAAAACTACCCAGTGGTTGATGACAGCCTGTTGTCAAGATCACTAACCAGGCAATTACAGTTTATTCTTGTTAGGAAGTGTTAATATTTTAATGTCACACTAATTTTTCTGGTCATTTAATTGGAAAGAAAGTGACTAAGAACATATTTAATATTTTTAATTGCTGGGGAGAGCCCGAAAAAGGAGCTCAGCTTTGAATGAGGGATTTACATGGCCTAAGTCCAAAACATGTCTTGTAAAGAACATTGTTTATACACCATCAAACTCTGATGAGACAACATATTGCATTGGTGATGTAATTGTCCGCACTGTAGTACCTACCTGCAGAAGCATCCCACCCAGGCCTGCTCTGTTAAACACAGGCAAGGATCTTAGGGAAAGTAAGATCTTTTGCTTCTTAGGTTGGTTGGTTGGTTGGTGGAGTATTTTTTGATAACTATATCAGCACTCTTTCTTTTTTTCTCTCTGTCTTTTCTCTCAGTATTTTCTTGATGCCTGAGTCAGACAACTCCAGACTCAGTACTTCGGTTTCTGCTGGTCTCATTCAGTGACCTAACTGCCTCTGACCTGAGTAGAGCTTTTTGGGGGGTCCCTCCAGGGGCGGAGGACTACAACTCCTGTCATCTTTTTGTCTTTGGGCCTTACACAAAATGCAGCTTTGTCCTTTTACTTCTGCCCCTGTGAAAGTCATGGAAGTGTTTATGAGAAAATGTTTTCCACTTGCAATAGAGCCTCAGTAGCTCAGCTGAAATTGCCTGGATGTTCTAAACTTATAAGCATCATCCCACCAGAGATGTGTTCTTGAATGATAAATTTAGGCTAATTGGAGGCATATCCTTTAATTTAGCAAGCTGAGGTTACTAATACAGATCAAGAGCTAAAAATTAACAGTGGAGCTGATGTATGCTAAATGCCTAAGTGATATCTTAACCTATAATTACACAAGTTCTGTTAATAGTGAATAATTCAAATCTTTAGAGATTTCAATAGTCTATGGGCTGTAGTTATTTCAAATTTACATTATGGTTGCTAGGTTTCATTAAAATGGGAAAAAGGCTGTATAGCGTAGCAGAAGAAAATTGGTGTTTGAAGTTATCACCCAGGAATCAAAACATGAAATTTAAATTAGAAGGTGTCCAAGCAACACAAGGACACCAAAGCCAAGCACTGATAATGAAAGTAGGAAGAGAGAGAGTTTGCAGAGAATGTTAAAGGAAAACAGCACTACTAGCAACACACTCTGTAACAATGATACCTTAAATGGTGCACTACTGCAGCACGTAAGGAGTCCAAAACATATTACAAACCTCAGTTAAGACTTGCTACCTTCTCTTGCATTATTTAAATGTTATCACTGATTTGCAGATGGTAGGCTGAGGAATGATAAAGCACATGGTTTATCTGGAGTCATGCAATAACTCAATAGGATGTGAGAGCAAGGGCTCTGGGCTGCAGCCTTCCCACTAGCCTGGTGCTGGGTACAGCTACCCCACACCATCGCTTTGGGAGGCTGCTCAGACAGTCCCCCTTCATGTTTTGTCACTGCCTGTTTCATCCTCACACCATGGTCCTAGGTCTTCTCAGCTGGGCTGAGACACATGTGTTTGGGAGATGTGCTATACACCAGATCACTCAAAGCGACTTGGGTTAAAGCTGGTGCTTTCTGGAGAACCAGGAGGAGTTGGTATTCATTTGGGTTACTGTGGACATCCGGCATACAGTGCAATCCCACAGACACAGCAGCTCAACTGTGGGGATGGCAAATCACAGCAGGAGCTTGGAGGGACGACCTTCAGGCTGTGTTGCCACCGCTGAGAAATTGCTGTGTAGCCAGCCCTAGCCATGTGTGTTTCCACAGACCTGGGATATGCTGTTGGGGAGACACAGTGTATACCCCCCAAACACTATGTACGACAGCCAGTGGCCTCCTCTTAGCCAAGCCCACCCAGGCTTTCAGAGTAAGTCTAGGTTTTGCTGACTCACGGCTTAAACCTGTCAGTGTGACCCACTGCTGCTAGTCACAGCAATGCGGTCTCTCCCAGCTCCTGCTCTTCCGAGACATACTGTATACAGATGAACTATTTTTGGAATGATGAGCATAAATTAGATTACTTGATAGTAAAAATCCCACGTAACTTAATAGGAATAAGCAGCATGTGTTACAATTTGGTAGAAGTCAAGGCAGGTATCTGCCATGTTTTGATACTTAAATTTGACTTTAAATTTCTTTTTAATTTCTCTGGAGTGTACTTTAAGTATAGAGAGTATCTGCTGCTTCTGAGCAGATTAACAGCTAAAATAAATATTCTCTTTTATCTAAAGATTAGCTATTTCCTCAGAGCTTTGTTAGCGATTCAAGTTACCTTATGTAAACTCAGGTTCAAATTCCTCGCTTGTATAACATTTCACTTTCTGAATTTAAATTAAGTATCTAAATTTCTCTAAAAATGCAGAAAATACTGTGAGGTTTGTTTCTTTGTTTTAATTTGAAGCTCCGAAGTTTCCACATTAGTGAATGAGCCATGGGATGAGGATTATAACTCCTCATAGTCCTTTTTTTATAGAAATAGTTCCTTTTTTTTATATATATAAAAGAGATTTCCCTAACAGCTCCTATTTATTTTTAATGGATCAAAGTAACCAGTCTGAAAATACGTGTATCCATTTTGTAACATATTGCTAAATATCTCTAATTTGCATAAAAATCAACAGGAAAACTCCACGTACATTGCCTTAGTTAAATTTATCATTATTATTATGATGTAATTACATAATGGAAAAATAGCAAATTCAAACTCTTAAAATGCTGATTGTGAAGTATATTAAATTATAGTATTGCCTCAACTGCAGGGCAGGTGTGCTCGGTGGCACACCCTCCTTCACGCAGAGGAGGGGATAAACCAGAGCACAACACAATTTCTCTCCTGGAAACTGATGGAAATCAACACCCAAGGAGAGAGTTTAGACCTCTGTCGTGTCGTGCAACCACGACATACTTCAGGGTTCATAGCTGTAGGACTTAGAAGCAGGTCCTAATGATTCATAGCAAAATGTATTTCACTAACCAATCTAGAAAAACAATGTGCTTTTGTGGGCATGCTGAAATTTCAAGTAAGAAGAAATCCTTCCCAAGCCTATTTTTACATGCAGCAATGAGGAGTCAGCAGGGTTGGAATTGGCTCTGGAACACGTGCTGAAAGACCTGAAGCCCCTGCAGCCTTGCTCTCCAAGCTATGAGTAATGATGAGCAAACCACATCAGCCTCCCAGAAGTGCAACAAAAGAGTGCACCTATCAGAATCACATAATTTAATTACTGAGTGGTTGAAAATCACTTTCAGATTGGTAGAAAAGAGATGCCTTGTTACTACAAAGTTATGTTAAGCAATAACAACACAAATCAGTAGAAATCACCAAATAATTAAGCATCCTCAGACACTTAACACCCATTGCAACTGCCATTAGCAAGAGGTTTGAGGGCTGTTCACAAATCTTTTTAGCGTATTATAAACTCCCCACAGAGCACTCAGATGTCCCAGCTATAGCGATGCATGAGGCATACACCACAATCCTGTCTCTGTGCTATTAACAGTAATGGTTTTATGTTTTAAAATCGTGTCTTGGGAACATGGCTGAGGACACAGCACACTTGAGATGTATTAGCAAGAAAAGAGACACGTGGATTGTCAGAGCACACAGGATACAAGGCCATGACTTGCTGCATAACCCAGAGGAACTAATTTACCTTCTCATCTTTAGTGTAACCCTCTGTGAGAAATGTGTATCAAAATTTAATTACTTTATGGGCTGTTATGTAGTCTGATTAACAATATTAAGAAAGCACGTGGAGATCTCTGGATAAAAGTTGGGTGTTTTTTTGTCAGTCTATTATTACTACCTTGATGGCTTTCATTTCTTGAGTCCTTCAGTTTTAAGGAGTTCCTTCTAATGCTCTGCACATATTTTGTGAAACTCTGGCTGCTCATGTCAAATACCAGCATATTCAGAGGGCAAAAACCATCTGGTTTTGCTGAAACTAAATATTCCCATGTTTTCTTAGGAAAATGGATGCACACACTTTCAGTTCTCGCAGCTGTTCCTTCCTGGGAAACAGGAGACGAACATTTTTCTCTCCAAAGCAGAGGAATAATAAGCTTGACTGACATTCCCCAAAGTGCATATCCTGCAGGCCCAAATTATTTGCCTTGTTTTGCCTCAGATGTCCTTCCCCATTCCTAGCCTGGAGAATAACACCACAGCAGGTGTGGTGTATTTCTGATAGTTTGTGGGGGGCAAGACAGGCTGCCAGGGGAACTGAGATTGTATCATATGCTAATAAATATAATTCTTAAAAAAACCCTCGGCACACTTTTATATAGTTCTGATGTGGAGAAATGAAATAATCTGTGATACATACCACTGGATACACCTCACCTTGTCCTTGTTTTGTATGTGGCTCCCAGGAGGTTCTCTCATCCCTTCAGGGTAGTGGTTATCTTGCTCAGGCACTCTAACCCAGATGGGACCTATTGGGATAGGGCAGGGGTAACTGTTCTTTTCAAAATAAGACTTTCAGGTCACACTCACACTTAGTGGATTGAAATTTCTATTCTTTTTTTTTTTTTTTTTTTTTAAGTATTTCAACACTGGTTCTTGACATCAACAGTCTGCTTTAATTTGAGAGAAAATAAGGGAACATCTAGACCAGCTGTGCCTTTTAAGTATGCATTAAAGGCAATAAAAGCATAACTACATTCATGGAAATCAAGGGTCAGTATGAATCTATAGAAAAATCTTGTTCTTCAACAAATACTACTACTAAAGCTCTAATGATTATAGGAAACGCATTTGTGTAATAATCAAAGATCTCATAATGTGTTTCAAATATTTCAGTTATGTCTCTTCACTCCCTGGAAAAGCTCACCTATCTTATTATTTCCATTTTACAAATGTGGGAATTAAAACCGAGAGCTCACCAAAGGTAATCACAGAATCACAGAATGGTAGGGGTTGGAAGGGACCTCTAAAGATCATCTAGTCCAACCCTCATAATGATGAGCAAATATATGACAAAAATCTGGGGAGGCTGAATCTGACTTACCTATTAGCTCTTTGAGGTGGAAAGAATGAGTGTAAAATGTATATAGCGTATTTACAGTATGTTACCTTAATAATACCCTGCCTCTTTGGTTGGATTAATATTTAATTATTTCTACAGATTGTAATAGCTATATCAAGAGAGATGGACCAGCTCTGTTGCTGAATGATTGGTGCATTCACTCAACACAGATCCAGACTCAGGTCCCTGCCATGGTAGATATTTAACTATTTATATGAAGTGTTGCAGTCCCAGTGATACCAAGAAACCCACTTGGATGCAGCAGTTCAGAGAAGAGTTTTTCACATCCTAGGCATGTGCCTCCAGACCCAAACCACTGACTAGTTTGGAACTCTTCTCCTTCTCTAATTTCTCAGGAAAATTGAGAAAATCTTGGGCGTAGAAGAGTTTGGTTTTTTTTTTTTTTCTTCAAAATCTTAAAGGAATATACCAAAACCTACTGTTTACACAGCTTTAATGAAAATACCGAGAAACTAAAAAGTGTCATAAAGTGCTATGGAGTGGGATGTTTGGTTTTCTGCACCTGACTCTAAACCTGAATTTTGGGACAAAATAGTGATAATTTATCTGCAGTCTTTGTGTATTTTGAGGTTACTCAAATACAGTTCTTGCCATTTCTGACTAAAAAAACGGGACCTGTTAATATTTTGTAAACAAATATTTCTTAGAAAATACATTGATTATTTGGATCACTAATTTCTGTTCCAAGTCAGAAACTGAAGAAGGCCACTGAGGAGGCACCAGTGGTTCAGCTATCTCCACCCAGGCAGAATATGCTCCTAATTACATGCTGGAAAACTAACCACATGGCTCCTCCCGGCTTCCTCCTCCCAGATATGTAACAGCTGCAGTCACCCCTGAGTTACAGTTGGCAGAGGTGACAGAGTACATCAGAAACAAGCTACAGGGATGGGATAATGCTGTAAAATAGTACTGTGTGCTGTCCAGCAGGTTAATTGATGACAGGCCTAGGAGGGCAATGTAGCTGGAGCCATGGTTCTTGAAAGCAGCAGTTACAACAGTGTAGTAAATAACTGAAAAGTGCATGCAGTGCACTAACTTTAAAGCACAGTGAGTAGCAGAAGCGTTGGCTGAACCAAACAGTGAGGTTACTGGGAAGGAGTAGGTAACATCAGAGGTGTTGAGACAGTGCTCTGCAGCTGGGAATGCAATGGCCTCAAACTCACAGCAGCAGCGTGAGAACTCGCATCTAGAGACCCACAGTTTAGGGAATGACACTGACGTAATTTTTTTGCCACCTTCTTTGGAAATGTGTATCCTTCAAATCTAAACTCAGCAGAAGAGCAATGCAAACTAAAGGGCACCTTGAGACAGCACACAGATAGGGAGAGGAAAGATAACACACGGAGTATTTAGAGTAAATAATGCTGAAATCAAGAAGGGGAAAGTTAGAAGCAAATCCATGTTGGTGGACATGAGAGAAAATTTCAAAATAACTGAAAGGAAGTTTAGAAAGTTGAGCATTATTAATGAGAATCTGCCAAAGATCATCAGTGACATTCAGCTTCTGCTACTTGAATCACCAGTTAGGTTCTAGTTAGGTATCTTTGGCTGGTATCTGTGATTGGTATAGTGCCAAAACTTACTGAACATCTCCCCTTGATCAAAGAAAATGCATTCAGGTCCACATTAACTATTTCTTTCTGAATCACAGAAGACAATGGATCTAATTATCTGATCTTTTAATTCTATTTACTGTATGCCAACATAAACCACGGAACCTGTCAAGTTTTACTCACTGACTCACGTACTTGTTCCCCTGATCAATCTATGAAGCAAGACAGGGAGCAGGGGGCAAAATGTACAGGGTTATGCAGCAGCGTGAGGTGACCATCGTTCCATCTGAGAACCCACATATAGCTGGGGAGTGACTCTGTCACCCAGCTACATTGCCACCACATGGGCCAATGGAGAAGGAGGGAAGGCACACTGCAGTGTGTGAGCCGGGGTGCAGCCGTGGTCTGAACTGAGAGGTGTCCCGGGAGGTGTCCCACTTCTGATGTAAAGGGCAGCACCAGCAGGCTTCCCTCATCGTACAACCCAGTGTGATGCTTGCCTTCGGAAAACTGAGAAAACAGAGGAGTAGTGAAATGGAGCAGAAGAAACAAGCTGGATTTTACCAGCTAGCCTCAATAATGCAGTGACACAAGTTATATAGGCCGGTCTGGGGTCAGATGTGATGTGGTAAAATAAGACACTGGCATAGAATCTACAGGGAAAAAAGTGAGGGTCTTTCTGTGGCTTGTTCTGTTCCACAGCGTCTCCGCTTATTAAATTATTTTGTTATTATGATGTTGAATTGTTTCTGGAACATGCTGACAAGCCCATTAAAAACAGTTGTCAGAATTACATTTTGCTCAGTGTATCTGAAAGTTTAATGTCTTTGGAGTTTTGGAAGACGTATTAATTGCATCTTTATGCTACAGTGCAAGATAATTTCATGTTTCCATTTTGTTGTCAATGCAGGATGTTCTGTGATAATATAATACTATTATGTCTGAACCTGATGTTGTGATGGCTTAAAATAACCTTCAGGGCAGTTCAGTTCTGTGAAATGAAACTGGGACAATTCCTCAAAGCTCAAGAGGGACTGAGGATCTATTAGTTTTGGCAGCAATAGTCAGATAAGGAAGATCCTTTTAAAATCTGAAGATTTGTTTTTTTTCCTAGTTTGACAAAAATTAAATAAAAATATTGTAAGATTTTGATTTTCACCACTAGCAGAATTTGAAAACTATGAAGGGATAGCTGTATATGCTTTCAGCATATACATATTCATATATGCTGCCTACAAATGGAGATAAAAAAAGCAATTTTGTTTTCTGGAGTTTCTTCCTTCAGTGTATCAAGTGAATCTTTATTATCATTATGTAGGTATTTCAAAAGAGTGTTCTTCTACCTCACTGTCTGGACACCTAGTATCATCTGACACCTAATCATTGCCCCGCCTTGTCATAATTGCTTTTGTTTTGCTCATACTCATTTTCTCCTAATTAAAAAAGTTTTGAAATTATTTAAGGTGACACGACTTTACTGGCTTGAACAAACTGATGGAAAAAATCAAGTTCAAGCTCAGGGAGGTAAGTTTCTACATCAACGTCTATACTTAGGCATAAAAATAAGTAGCCCGTTTTTTCTAGAACACCTGCACTTTGTTATTTTGTCAACATACACGTATGTGTCTGCTGTCCCAGTCCACAAGTTTCCATCACCTACATTTTAAAGCATTTCTCTGTTCATCCAAGGCAATCAGCTGTTGACCAAAGTATGTAAACTAGCATATTTTAAGAGAGCTCATCTTACACACACACACACGCAAAAAAGCTTCTGAAATGACCAAAAAAGTGGCAGGTCCAGCCACAGTGAAACATAAAACACATTGGTTAGGTCTTTTCTCACAACTGTGTTAGAAGAGGGCTATGAAGAACAAGACTCGTCATTCTGGTTCTGACAGACTTTTTAATGAACTGTGAGCTTTCACAGGCACAGCTTGGGCAGAAGAGGTGACGCACCAAGTTACATGCAGGTGACTCGTTTTCTTGCATTTTGTCCGTAACTGATGGCTACCAACATAACCTATTCTTAAGCCAAAGCTACCAGTTTCTAGCAGTAACACGCTACAAGAAAAGTGGGGCACCATTAGCAGTGCCAGGTATCCCCACATCCACAGGGAAGTGCCTCCGAGCTGCTCGCCGGGTTACAGAGAGCCGGTGGAGATGCCCAACCCCTCAGGACCGGCCTGTGGACCACCTGTGACACCGGTGACAGGACAGACTTCCTCAACGGGCACTCTGTGGAGGTTTGAGGGGCCTGACCCACAGTCGGACGCGCCGCGAGGGCCTGGGTTTTGTGAGGCCCCCCGGCTCCTACGAAAGCAGGCCAGGGAAGCCTGGCTCGGGGCGCAAGGGCTCCCTCCTGTGAGGCCCGCAGCCTGGAGGGCCGGGCCCGGCTCGGTGAGAGACACTCAGTGTGCCCGTGCTGTTACCAGGAGACCCGCCGGGGGAGAGAGGGCCGGTGACGCTCTGCGCAGGCGCCCAGGAGCCCGCCAGCACCTTCAGCGCCTGCGTGGTGCCCGGAGCGGCAGAGCCGCGGCGGCGGGCGAGGCGGTAGGGGTGAGGGGGCGCATGCGCCCTGCTGGCTTCTGAGGCGGGGAGGAGGCGCAGGAGAGAGGGGTGGCCGCTTCCCCCCATTTAGCGGTGAGGGAGCGGGCGCGGCGCTTTCGGTCGCCAGCGCGGGAGAAGCCGGGCGGCCGCAGGGGACTGTCGGAGGGGGGTGGAGGGAGTCACTGTAGCTGCGGCCACCGCTCCTTGCTCCTCCTCCTCCGTGAAGCGCCCTCCACCCCGCCCTCTCCCCGCCCGGGACTGAGTCTGGTGGCCACAAAATGGCGGATGGGGAGCTGAACGTGGACAGCCTCATCACCCGGCTGCTAGAAGGTGAGCCGGGCGCCGGGCAGCCCCGCCGCCCCGCGCCTACACCATGGACGGCGAGAAGATGCCGTCGCCTGCCCCCAGGAGCCGGGGCTGCGGGCGGCGTGCGGGGAAGCGGGCGGGGCGGGCTCGTCCCGAGCTGCGGCCGGGCGAGCGGCGGCAGCACCTTCACCACGCCGCCGGGCCCGGGGTGCCGGTCGGAAAGGGGCTTGGTGCCCCTCGCCCTGGGCCGGGCCCTGCTGAGCCCCTCGGAGGGAGGATTTAGGCGTCCTGTCGGCGCTGGCGTATGTGGTGGTCTGTCCTACCTGGCTGGGTGAAGTGGCTGCTTT
Source organism: Megaceryle torquata (assembly GCA_024611175.1). NCBI lineage: Eukaryota > Metazoa > Chordata > Aves > Coraciiformes > Cerylidae > Megaceryle > Megaceryle torquata. The sequence continues at coordinate 34,464 of JANIJG010005928.1, forward strand.
CTTATGTAGAAGAAAAAAAAAAAAAAGCCTGTCTTTCTTTTTATTTATTTTTTTTCTTCCTTTCCCCTTCTGGACGCCGCTGCAGCTGCCAGGGTGAGGGGCTAGCTGGGGAAGCCTCGCTAGCAGAGCTCCGGGCGGTGTTAACCCTTCCTCCGCTTGGGTTAGTCGCAGCGCTCCGTGTTTGAAATCGTGTGTACGAGCTTCGTTCGGTATGGAGCTGTATGTACGGGAGTACTCGCCAGGGAGAGCAGAAGAACTTAGTGCGCTGACATTACTCTGCCTGCCTACAGGGCAGCCTCCAAACGTGGCTTTCATGGATGGCTAATAAAAGCTGTGAAGGGGTCCGTGTGTATAAATAGCGAGTCTTTTATAGTAAGAAGGAACCTGACTTAGTGTCTGCTTTTGGAGAAGCTGGGGAATTACCGCTAGCATTTTTAGTTGTGTCATGTCTTTTAATGTTCTTAGGCCTCTTTTCCCATTAATCTTTCATTCCACGTTCAACAGATACGTGGTGCGTTGGAGATGAGTAGGTGCATGGGTATGCTCTGGTAACTTATTTGTTTGTTATATTCCTTGGATAGTTGAATCACTTTGCCGAAGACTTCTAGAAAGGAATTTATGGAGTATCTGCAGTTCTGGAAGTGAAGCAAGCTTTGTAAGTCTTGAAGTTTTGTTCAGCAGAGTTTCTACAAAGCAGTTTTTTAGGGCTTTGAGGATTTTTTTTTCTTTAGTAGTTGCTGTCTGTTCTTTTTAGAAGTGAAACTTGACTATGAACAGTAAAATAGGTATTTTAAGGTACATAAAGGCTTTGGGCAATTGTGCTTATGTTTGTGATCGAAGGTATGCAGTGTAGTATAGTATGAAGAAATCTGCAGGTATCATCAGTCAAAGTTTATCTTTGATCACTAATGCAGATAACACTTTTGCTGGATGTTGAAACTCAGATTAGTAGGTAGGTTAAGTCAAACCAAATAGTAACCTAGTAAACATTGACCTTGTACTGCAGATTTTTTTGGGGACGTCGAAATGCATATATAGGTGTGAAATGCATATATAGGTGTGGTAGTGGGTTTTTGAGACACCTTTTGAAAATAAATTTGAAAGGTGCTTTTTGCCTATCAGTGCACTTACTTAAATATGGATTACTTAAAGAGGAGGGGATCCTGCAGTGTTTTGGTATGCAACTTGTTGGAACGTTCTGCTCCCTGTTATCTTAAATATTACTCTGTTTATTTTATTTTTAACTAAGGTGCTTAAAATATGAGTTCAGTACCATTTACATATACTATCATATACTTTAAATACTTGTGTTGTAACTTCCTAGCTTTTTGGGTTATGATTAGATGCCCTGTGTCTGAGCAACCTCATATGTGCCTTTGTATTCCATGGCACTTTAATCTTTAGGGATATACGTGCAGCTTCTGTACCAAGCTTTGCTTATAATTCTTCGTCCGAGGTTAGAAAGATTCTGAAGGGAAATGGGGTGTTTTTTCTGTCACCTATGAACAGTAGGAGTACGCTGTACAGTATCTTGTATCTAAAAAGGGACTAGATTCTTGCAGGCTTTATTTGGGGAAAACTATTAAAAAATATGTTATATGAATTATTTTTGCTTCCATTTAACATCATCTATTTTTACTGCTAACATATAATATTTTAAGCTGTGGTTCGTATAGTAGTGTTTCACAATGAAGCTTTGTTTTTTGTACAATTGGCAGCTCACATTCTGGAGCTCATGCTGTTGCTTAGCTGACCTGTTCTGGTAAAGTGAGTATTAATCCCCCCATGCTGCTTGCGCAGGAAAATTTTTATCGACTCTTCTCTCTAGCAATTAATTAATTCAAAGCAAGTTTTTTGGCACTGTTACTCACACTCCAACTTTGACTTAAAGGATGAGGAGATGTGGCTTTTCAGCTGTAAAAAATGCACATTGGAAAAATAAAAAGACTTCTGTGAAATGTTGTCATGCAGTCTTTGGTTACTTTAAGTGAAATGGATGGCTTTAAGATTGAATAGCAGTCTACAGTTGTCTCAGTGGCTGCTGCATGTAAATTTTGAAGGGTAGCAAAAGCCACAGAACAGGAGCCTTACCTGCTGTCATGGGGTTGCTGTTTGATGACATCTGTTTCTAGGCAGTGATATTAACTGTCATGAGTTCTTGCTCTTACTTGAATTAGGTTACTCTAACTGCTTTTACCCTTGTTGCTCAAGACTACATATCTTTTGGATTATATGACCAATTAACTTGCCTTTTGGTTGGAATTACCTACTTAAATAGTCTTAGCCTGCATGCGTTCTGTTTTTCTGTTTTAGTGTTGTTTGATTTGGTTTGTGGGTTGGGTTTTTTTTGATGGTTGTCCCTACCCCCCCCCCCCCCAAGATACCAATATGAGGTGGCCTATCACCAGGCTGCATGAGAGAATTCATCAAGAATATCTTCCTAACTCAACACAACACATGTGCATGCATACTTACCTTGTGTGTGTATTTATTTTAGAGATCTTCTGAGTGCTGAAAGACAGATTGATTAACACTTAAGTTGGGGATAGTTTTCAGAAAGACTCCACTATAGTGCAGTGCATGCTGATAATTTTCCAGGGCATTAATTTCCATGTTCTTTTGCATATACAAAGTTCTTATCCTCTTTATTCATTAGTTAAGTGGTGAATTTAAGAATGGTTAAAGAACTTGTTTTGAATTGACTTTCTCTTGCAATGTGTGTCTAGTACTTGGTTACTAGTTAGTGACACATTATAAATTACTTCTGTTTGGAGGAAAGTAAAACTATATGTACAGTATGGATAAAATCTGAATTTAGCAGTACTTTCTCTTATTTCTTCTACCTTTAGACTTAAGTTCCCATTCCTGTTTCTTTACTAGGAGAGTGAGGGAGATGTTAATGCTCTTAGATGTGTGCCTGACTGATATTGGAGGTACTTTGAGCTTTATTATAAGATTTCTTTTGTTAAAGAAATCACATATAAGTGAAGCTGCAAAGATTTACAGGTCATGTAAATAAAAAATTCTGCGGTTTTGCCAAAACAGTTTTGGATTGATATGTGACCATGAAAGTGAATAAGCCACATTAGTTTTAAGACTGATTCCTTCTTGCATTGGTATTTTTAATTTTATTTATGGGTCAGGCTAAGTTGTGCTATGGTACCCAAAAAGATGATAGCCTTGGTTTTGCTTAAGTGTGTAGACTTTTTTTCATTGTGTGGGTTTTTTTTCTTCCTACCTTCCCAGCTATGCCATCTGGTGGATAGATTATCCCAGTCCATTCTAGCTGTGGACAGCACAGGAGTATGCACACACATGAGACTGTCACAAGTACAGCAGTTGTGGATTATAGTATCATAGAATATATCAGGTTGGAATGGACCTTTAAAAGTCATCTAGTTCAACCCTGCCCCTGCAGTAAGCAGGGACATCAACTAGATCAGGTTGCTCAGACCCCCATCCGACCTGAATTAGAATGTTTCCAGGTATGGGGTGTCTACCACCTTACTGGGCAACCTGTTCCAGTGTTTTGTCACCCTCATTGTTAACAGTTTCTTCCTTATAACTAGTCTGAATCCACCCTCTTCTAGTTTAAAACCATTACCCCTTATCCTGTTGCAAGAGACCTACTAAAAAGTTCATCATTCATATAAGCCCCCTATAAGTATCGAAAGGCCACAAAAAGGTCTCCTCAGAGCCTTCTCCAGGATGGACAGAGAAGTTTTTCTTAGTCTCCACAGCTGAAATCAGTTCTTACCTGTGTTGTGTTTTGCCCCGTATAGGCACACTGTGTCTCCCTCCCCCTCTGTGGGAGATGCCCTGAAATTTGCAAAAATGCTGAGCTAAGCTTGTACACCAGGCTTACATTTAAGCCAGGCTCTAAGCTAATTTAAACTTTGGTGAGGTTCCCTCCATAGGCTTTCCTGTTTCACTGTTGTGTATGTCTCTTAATTTCTGGATATAAGACAGTCCAGCTGAACTGGACTTTCTGCCCTTTCAAATATGTAGGTATCTGTCTTGGTAAACACTACGGAGTTTACCACATGGAAGAAAGGATGTACTTGGGGAAACTCAGACATATAGTAGCCTTAAATACAAGCTGGATTTCCATGAAGAGGTTTTATTTGTGTAGCTGTACAAACAAATTAACCATGTCTAAGCAAGACCCCTTGCTTGCTTAAATCTAGGTAACCTAATTAAAAATGAACAATTAATATTCACTTGATGGAACGTAATGTGGATCTGCTCTAAAATAAAATTATTTTTGATGAGGCTTAGAGGGCTACTAGTTCTGATAGTAGTGATCTACCAAGAAAACTGAGAAGTACTTACAAAGAATAGAGTTATCAAACTTCCAGTAGATACGGTGAATGGGTATTGCTTCAGTGTTCAGCTCAGTGTGATTTTTGATTGCCATAATCCAGTCACATAGTTTTCTTACCATGTTATGTCTTCTAAGAAAGCTGCACCTTTATTTTCTTCTAATTTCAGAGGTCTTGCAGGTTGTGATAAATACAGAAATTTGAAATTATTCAAATTTTCAAAGGGAAGCTGGATTTTAAATCCTGATGAAATGTTAAATAGAATTTTGAATTGTGAAATTCAATTTTAAATTGGAGTTTTCCTTATTAGTTTTAAATGCTATAAAGCTAAGATTGGCCTAATGTATTATGGTCAATAATGTATTTCTTTGGTTAATACTAAGGTATCCAGCCATCCTGATGGTGTGGTCTGATACAGTAGTAGTGTTTGCAGTCCCATGTGTTCCATAAATGATGGTGAAGAAGGGCAGTTGTAGAGAAGAGAAATAGACTTTAATGATCTGTTACAGAACAATATAAACCATAGAGGTGAACCTTGAATAAACAAGGGTTGTTACCTGGTTTGGTGTGAAATCACTGGCTAATCTGCTATTAGAAAAATAAACAAGGAAAACTTAAGGGTTTTCTTGCCGAGGATATATTTTTGAAATAACATTGAGATAGAAAATAGGTAGTTTTCCTATGTTTCTAGTAGGGTAGGTTTTGTATTAAGCAATGAGAAGGGATAGAGGGAAGAATTGTGTTTGTTTCTGTTTGTACAGCAGTGCAGATATCAGCCAGTTCATCTTTAGCTTTATAAGTGCATGATGAATGAGAGAGTTGGCTTGAAAAATTGTGCTGAAGGCCAAGAGCTCAGCATCAAGCAATGTGTGCTGGTGTTCCTTTATTCTGTCTGGCTATTTTGCCACTTGCAGGCTACATGATTCAGTCACTGTTTCCTTTAGGTATTCCACAGCACAGTTTTCACTTGAGTCATCTAGGGTCTTGCTCATAGTACAGCTAAATCATAGTATAAAAGGAAAAAATACTGTTTTTATTTAATGTAGGTAAGAGGAGTTTTAATACTTGGTAGTTGCAATTAAATGTTCATTATTGACCACCAGATATAGGTATGTAACTTCTTAAAGGGAAAATAAGCCACAAAACACAGTATATAGTTTAGCACTGTCAAGTCAAGCATACTATATTTGGCTATTGCTCAGTAAGGTCAGAGTCTGTACTCAGTGAAGGGAGTGTGTGTGAAACCTACTCTTAACAACAGTACCTCTAATGTGATATGTATCTGGTTGATAATTTGAACATAGAAATGAGCCTGTTGACTGCCTTAGCTTACTGTTGTATGATTTGTTGTAGGACATAGGCTAGGGTGTCTTAGTTTTGTAGCATAATCTTCTATGTGTTTTGTGTGGGTTTTATATCAAGATGGATATAAAAATTCTGCATGCGTATCCCACATAACCATGTTCAATACCTGAGAAATTGAAGAGGTGCAGAAGTCACGTTAAATCCTAGCCTTTTGTATTACAAATTAAGTTACCTTTTTGTTTGCAATTCTCAGGAGATAGGAAGTAATTTCCTTAAATTTTAGAAATTTCATTAGCCCTACCTCAGAGGAAAAGAAAGTAAAACTTTGAGAAAGAAGCTGAAATTCTCTTTCATTATATTTTTATACTAGGTTAGTCTTCCAGGTGGACTAGAAGAGGAATTGCTACCACTTTGTATGAGATGGCATGGTGAGAGCCTTCTTACCTTATGCTTTGCTGATTGTGAGTTTTAGGTTTCAGTGGTATTAAGCAGACAGTAAGTACAGACCCAATAACAAGCATTACACATTTTTCTTACAGAATGGAGTAACTAATGGGATCTTGTCCTTCAGCCTTGAATTCAGCAATTCTTGGAACTGTGTATGATACAGAATGACTGAGACCATTAGTTAGTTGATGAAACCTCTTTGTATGGGAGCATCTGGTCCATGAAAACCAAATGTAATGTGTGAAGGCTGATGTAGGGATACTTGCATGTTTTCGTGGGTTTATTTGGGTATCTCCCGAAGAAGCTTTACATACTAGTTCCTAATGAAGCTTCTGTTCCATGAGCATTAATTCTGGTGGATATATTTTAAGAATGTAGATTCAAGTTTGGGTAGAAGAACACAACTTCACTGTTTGATTATTTTCCTGTTTAGAAACTAAAGGCTTGGGCAGTCTCTTGCTCTGCAGTGAATTTGTGTTTGATGTTAAGTCCCGCTAAAATAAGTTCAAAAGCAGTTGGTGTATTCTTCAGTAAAATACTTGGTATCAAGGACATCCAGTGAAGGCAAATTTCATAAGATTTTAAGATTACTTGGCTGTAAAAGTACAGTTTGGGGGGGGGGGGGGGGGGGGAGAAACAAACACAAACGGACGAAACCACAAAACCCCCGGGTGGTTACCCGCCCATTTTGTAGGTG
>JANIJG010005929.1:0-13429 GCA_024611175.1 Megaceryle torquata
CCTGGGCGGCCGGCGGGGGGGGGTTGTTTTTTTTTTTTTTTTTTTTTTTTTTGGGCGGGGGGGGGGGGGGGGGGGGGGGGGGGGGGGGGGGGGGGGATGGGACAGTCCTGGTGAGGAGGGGGTGTGAAGAGAGGGCTGTAAGGAACGCTGCGGGCTGGGGTTCAAAGGCAGTACTGCAGCGTGTGGCCTGTGCTTGGTCTGCCTGCTCCGTGCAGCCCGCGGGAAAGGTGCTTAGAGGAGGGGGGCAGGCAGAGGGTGCACCCCCTTCCTGGGGGGCAGGAGTGAGAGACGGGGAGAGCGGGGAGGGGGAGTGCAGAGGGACGATGGAGTTGAGTTGCAGGGGGAGGATGAGGGTTGGATGCAGCAGATGATGGAGGGCAGGGTGGGGGGATTAGGGGCAGGGCCGAGGTCCCATGCAGAGCTGTGTTAGGGGCAGGATGGAGATTCAGCCCGGGCAGGACTGGGGGTCGGGATGGGGGTCTCATGCAGGGGAGGATGGGGGAGGCAGGATGGAGACCCCTGTGAGGTGAGGCTGGGGGCAGGATGAGGGTCCCATGCGCGGCAGTTTGCGAAGCCCCGCCGAGGCTCCCAAGCCCTGATGCCTCCCCCCCCAAACCCCGGGTACCCCCCCTCCCCAAAGTCTCTCTCAGCCAATAGGCGGCTGTGGGAGGGGGACGGGGGCGGAGCCTCGTGGGGGCCGCTTGTTTTTTGTGAATGAAAGGCGGGGCGGCCGCGACTGCAGCGCGCAGGGCTCCGCGCAACGCAGCGCAGCGGGCCGCGGATGCGGAGAGCAGGGTGGCCGAGGTGCCGGCATGGGCCCCCGAGCCCCAGGCCCTGAGCCGCGCAGCGCGGAGCCGAGCCGCGCAACTTGCGCCGTGGCCATGTCCGGAGGGGAGAGCCCGGCCCCGGCCCCTGGGAGCCGCCGCTTCGTCTGTGTTGGTGTAAGTACCGGGGGACACCCCCACACACCCCACCCCGCCCCGCAAACCTCGCGTCCTGTTCCGCCTCCGCGCATCCCGCTCCGCCGCTCGGCCCGGCCGCGGGCCCGGCCCCTTCGCGATGCACCCGTCGCCGCCTTGCAATGCCCCGCACTCCTGGCCTGGGTGCTTGGAGCACCCCTGAGCCCTTTACAATGCCCTGCACCCCCGGCCTGGGTGCTCCGAGCACCTCCGAGCCCCCTCGCAATGCTCCGCACCCCACCCCGGTGCAGACCGCACCCCTGAACCTCCTCGCAATGCCCCGCACCCCAGATCTGGGCGCTCCGAACACCCTCGACCCCATTGCAATGCCCTGCAGCCCGTCCTGGTGCTCCTCGGCTGCCTTGCAATGCCCCGCACACCGCACCGCCGGCCTGGGTGCTCCCCAGCCTCTTTGCGATGCCCCGCACTCGCTGCTCGAGGGATCGTGGGTGCTCCGAGCACCCTCTGCTCCTTTTGAGACGCCCCGCACCCTCTCCCGGTGCTCCTCAGCTCCCCTGCAATGCCCAGCACCCCCGGCCTGGGTGTTCCGTTCACCCCAGATCCCTTTGCAGTACCCCACACCGGGTCCCGGTGCTCCCGGTGCCGCGGCCCGGCCCGGCCGTGCTGCAGCCCTGCTCGGGGCCCCGCTCCCGCACCGCCTCCCGCCGAGGCCTGCACGGCTCCGGCTGCCTCCGCGGGGCCGTCCGGGCCCCGGTCTGCCCCTCACCCCGCAGCTGCCGGCAGGGTCACAGGAGGTTCTGCCTTATTTTTTTTTGTGCGCTGCTGCCTTTTTGGGGTGGTTTCCCCCCGGTTTGGGGCTCTCCTCCCTTCGGGATGGAGGATTTTTAGCCTGTGAGTTGCTAGGCGACAGCTCCCGGGGTGATGGTGCAGTTGCCTTGGCAACCATAGGCTGGGCAGCCTGGAAAGAGCAATTTTTGGGGTTCTTCTTGGCGGGGGGGGATGTGAATCAGGTGCCTGTGGTTTGAGTGGGGGGCTGCGGTGGGCAGGGAGAGCAGGGCTGGAGGGGCTGCTAGCTGGAGCCCAGAGGTGGGCTTTTACCGGGAGGGGAACCCCAATGTCTCAGCAGCTCGGGTTATTTCTTACTCTCCGATGGGTTTCAGAGCCATCCCCAGGAGAGAGGTGATAGGGGCAAAGGTGGGGAGGGGGTTGCAGAGGTGGCATCATGAAATTGTCCCTCTGAAGAGGCTCAGCCCTCTCCTAGAGCGATGGCTTGTGGGTGGGGGGGCTACAAGCCACTCCTGCAGGGCCCCTGGACTTCTCCGATGTGCTTCTGCTTTGTTTGGAGCCTGCATTTTGTGCCCGCTGCTGTCCCCCTCTTCCTCCCCTTGTATCAGGTGCTGATCCCATTGGGATTTAGCCCTTCATTCCCTTGGGACACTGGACTTTCCAAGCAGGCTCCCAAGCCCCCCGTGCTGGGTGCGGGCCGAGGTCCCCATGCGGAGCAAGCATCCAAGCTACCAACTGCAGTTGTCATCTCCATCTACCTTCCCCCCCACCATCTGAATGAGCTCGGCCGACTTGGGAGCGCGGCTGGCCCTAAAAATAACCGCAGTGAAGCTCCCTGAGCACTGACAACCCCCCCACTGGAGATCTTCTGGCCCTACAGAGCAAAGCTGATCCCTGGGAGGTGCTGGGGAGTGGGGACAGCAGCGGATGGGGATGTGTGAGATGGAAGTGAATTTCCAGGGGCTAATGGAGAAGGAGACAACCTCCCCTGACTCCTTTTCACTGGGCAAAACCCAAGGAGGTTGTTGCTCCCAGTTTTCCATGCCCTCAGCAGGCAGCATTCCCTGCATCCCAAAGGGTGGAGGAGACGACTACTCAGAGAAGTTGTGCCTTGGGACCAGCTGATGTCGAAGTGCTGGCATCTCAAGCAACCTGGATTTGTGCCACCCGTGGCCTTTGCCTACACTTGCCCACAAGGCTTGTGGCTCAATCCTACGCGGTGCTGAGTCCTCTCACGTGCCCTCTCCTCTGGGCTGGGGGAACCAGGTGTGCTCAGGGAGCTTGCGCACGGGAGGGAGGTGCTAACATTGGAAAGTCCTTGTCAGGCTGCTAGTTTAGGGAGCTGCGTCCGTGGTCCCCGCGTGCAGGGCTCGGTTGCCATCGTTACCGGGTATTTTAGCTCCCGGAGCCTTTGCGCTGGTGGTTTATTATAGCAGCTCGGGAGGCTGATGCCAGGAGGGAGTGACAAGAGGGAAGAGATCTGTGGCTTTGGGAAGTTCAGAGCATTAGGGGTGTGTGGGGGTTATGGTTTTTGTTTGGGGTTTTTTTGGTCCTTCTCCCCTTCCCTCAATCTCCTCCCTGCTCTTCCCCCTGGAAGTCTCATCAGTCCCTGGTTTGATGCCGTGAGGAGTCAATTCCAGCTCATTTCAGGGCTTTGAAGAGGCAGAGGGTGGTACGATCGCAGGATACGGGTGCTTGGGCAGCACCCATGGCATCTGCCTGCATCTGGGGAGGGTTCAGGTCATGCCTGGCCCTGGGAGGTGGGCGATGATGGGTGGGAGCCCTCCCAAACCTGATAGCTGCTGGGCCACCTGGAAATACAACTGACTTTTGTCTCTTTTGCTGCTGGGAGCAAGCATTCCGGCTGGGAAGGGGGTGGGAAAAGGGGGGGGCAGGTTGATGTGGAGAACCAGACCTGGTGCTCCCAAGGGATGGGCAGCCAGAAGGGCTGGCAGTGCTCGGAGAGGCTGGCAGTGCCCGGGTGTGCGCTCGGGTGGATCTGGAAGCTTCGTTTGCAAATGCTGGAGAGGGAGAAAGGGGAAAAAGGAGGAGGGGAGGGGAAAAAAAAAAAAAAGAAAAAGAAAAAAAGCCTCATCTCACATGAACAAGCATGAGCCAGGGCCGGAGAGACGAGGAGGAGGGAGGAGGGTTGGATCTAACGCAGGGCATGTGTCTGACGCGCGGCAGAGCAACGCACGCTGCCACCAGCACATGAAATTTTAAAGGGGACTGGCGGGGAGGGTGGGCAGCCGCCTTCGCTCGCTGCCTTCACCGGGGCTGCTGGTGGCTGCAGAGCTTCCCCCCACCCCGAGCTGCGTGGGGCTGGTGGCTCCGAGTGTGAGTATCAGCATCATCTTGTTCCTTCACCCCTCACCCTGTGCGTCTTGTCCTGGAGGTGTTTGCTGACGCTCCCCGCACCCCTTTCCTCGTTACAGGTCCCAATTAATGGATACTGACATGGATTATGAGAGGCCAAACGTAGAAACTATCAAGTGCGTTGTGGTCGGGGACAACGCTGTGGGCAAGACCCGACTCATCTGTGCCCGCGCCTGCAACGCCACGCTGACCCAGTACCAGCTCCTCGCCACCCACGTGCCCACGGTGTGGGCCATCGACCAGTACCGTGTCTGCCAGGAGGTGAGGGCTGTCGGGGAGCAGGGCAGGGATGCCTGGTGGGGTTCGGCTCATGGATGCCCCATGGGAAGCCTGAGGAGATGGAGATGCATCATTCCAGCGATTACTCTCCATACCCTGCACATGGTGGGGACACCTCAGCTCCTGCAGGGCTCGAGGACTCAGGAGCTGGATGGTGTTTCTGTTCCTGCAGGTGCTGGAGCGCTCCCGGGATGTGGTAGATGATGTTAGTGTGTCCTTGCGGCTCTGGGACACGTTTGGTGACCACCACAAGGATCGGCGCTTCGCCTATGGCAGGTAAGAGAAGAGCAGAGCCTCGTGCTACCCTTGGACAGGGAGGGACAGTAATGCCAAAGGATGGTGGGGTTGGCTTCATTGCCAAGCTGGACCTTGACCTTCCTCTTCTCACAGGTCCGATGTTGTGGTTTTGTGCTTCTCCATCGCCAACCCCAACTCCCTGCACCACGTGAAGACCATGTGGTACCCAGAGATCAAGCACTTCTGTCCCCGTGCACCCGTCATCCTGGTGGGCTGCCAGCTCGACCTGCGCTATGCCGACCTGGAGGCTGTCAACAGGGCACGGCGACCCTTGGCCAGGTAGGACTGTTGTGCTCCAGAGGTGTCTGTGCCCTTGTAATGTTTTCTCCTTATCATGTATCTGAAGAGGTCTCTTCATTATCTCCCTTCTTTTCCAGGCCAATCAAACCTAATGAGATCCTTCCTCCAGAGAAGGGAAGGGAGGTAGCCAAGGAGCTGGGGATCCCCTATTATGAGACGAGCGTGGTGGCCCAGTTTGGCATCAAGGACGTCTTTGACAATGCCATCCGTGCCGCCCTCATCTCCCGCCGTCACCTGCAGTTCTGGAAGTCCCACCTTCGTAACGTGCAGCGGCCTCTTCTCCAAGCCCCCTTCTTACCCCCCAGGCCCCCTCCACCCATCATCATCGTCCCGGATCCCCCTTCCAACAACGAGGAGCGCCCTGCCCACCTCTTGGAGGACCCCCTGTGCGCGGACGTCATCCTGGTGCTGCAAGAGAAGATCAAAATCTACGCACACAAGATCTACCTCTCCACCTCCTCCTCCAAGTTTTACGACCTGTTCCTCATGGACCTGAGCGAGGAGGACCAGCAGAGCACCGTGGGGCATGGCTTTGGGGTGGCCATCACTGCAGCCGCTGAGCGGATGCTGCACCAAGAGGAGAGGCACCACGGGCGGGATTTCCTCCTCCGAGCCGCTAGCTTTGATATCTGCGAGAGCACCGAGGAGGCCGGATCCGGACAGCGAAAACCGTGCCTTAGAGCCTCCACCAGTGACGGAATCCTGCGGGGCAACCGCTATGAGAATGGGGAGCATGGGCTGCGGCGGGGAAGGGACCTCTCCTCTTGGAGCCGGGCTTTCACCAGCATCCAGGAGGAGATGGCAGAAGACCCGCTGACCTATAAGTCCAAGCTGATGGTGGTGGTGAAGATGGATGCTTCCATCCAGCCAGGTCCTTTCCGGGCTGTGCTGAAGTACCTGTACACAGGGGAGCTGGATGAGAACGAGCGGGACCTCATGCACATTGCTCACATCGCTGAGCTGCTGGAGGTGTTTGACCTCCGGATGATGGTGGCCAACATCCTCAACAATGAGGCATTCATGAACCAGGAGATCACCAAAGCCTTCCACGTCCGGAGGACCAACCGGGTGAAGGAATGCCTGGCCAAGGGGACTTTCTCAGGTACGATGCTGGGCTGAGGGGGAGGACCATCTGCAGCGCACCCTCTCCCTTGTGGGGTGCTTTGGCTGGATGGAGGGGGTGTTTGGAGCACCTGGCTTTGCCCCATCCATCAGCAGGTGCTCGCTCACCTTTTCCCCCTCCCTCAAAGTGTGAGCGTGGGGGCCCTTCCCCAGGGTTTCCTGCTCCCTGCCCATCCGACAGCTCTGTTTATTTATGGGAGAGCAGCAAAGGCGACTTCTTTCCTTCCCTCCCGGGCCCAGCTTTTTACAGGGTCATCTGATTTACGAGGAGCGACGTGCCCTCGGTAGGACTTCCCCAGCTTTCCACCAAGCACCACGTGCCGCAGTGCTGCGGGGTGACGTCCCACGGGGGGGTGTGACTGTCCCAGCCTCCCTCCGGCTGAAGTTGTTTCATGAGGACAGACCTTGCTGCGGTCAAGCTGTCACTGTCAGGGGACAGATGCGTGCTGGCCCGTGGCACACCTTGGGGAGAGCCCTGCTCCAGGGTGGAGAGCAGAGTAGCGGGGCAGGAGATCCCCAGAGTCCTTAGACATTTGATTCCTGGGGTTTTCCCCTTTGCTTTCAAATGTGTCGTGGTGTGGCTTGGGAAAATCCTTTGGAACAGCTGGAGTCCCACCAGGGCCCTTTCCTGAGTTCCTCTGAGCTGGTGCAGGATGCTGGGGAAAAAAAACCCCAGAGATCTTTAGGAGAAATTATTGGATATTCTAGGTCCTATCCCCTTCTCTCCACTGTCCCCAGTGCGAGATGCTTAGTGGCAGGTGATGGGGATGGTCCCAGTAGCATCCCTCTGTTTGTCCCCAGATGTCACCTTCGTGCTGGATGATGGTGCTATCAGTGCCCACAAGCCCCTGCTCATCTCCAGCTGCGACTGGATGGCCGCGATGTTCGGCGGTCCCTTTGTGGAGAGCTCCACCAATGAGGTGAGGAGAAGTCCTGGGATTTGTCCTAGGAGGATGGGACAACTGGTGATGGCCACGGGGGGACAACCGGTGTGTGTGTGTCTGGCAGGTGGCACTTCCTTACACCAGCAAGAGCTGCATGCGGGCGGTGCTGGAGTACCTGTACACTGGGCAGTTCAGCTCCAGCCCCGACCTCGACGACATGAAGCTCATCATCCTTGCCAACCGCCTCTGCTTGCCACATCTGGTGGCTCTCACCGGTGAGTTGAGGTGACTGCAGTGGGATGGTGTCCCCTGCTGTCCCCAAGCTTAGTGGCAGCATGGTGCTCCTGCTATCCCCCTGTCCCAGCCATCCCAAACCCCGTGTGTCCCCCACAGAGCAGTACACAGTCACTGGCCTGATGGAGGCGGCACAGATGATGGTGGACATTGATGGGGACGTGCTGGTGTTCCTGGAGCTGGCTCAGGTAGGACATGGTGGGACAGGACCCTGTGCTGGCAGGGCTGGGGATGCACGAGGGTGATGCCCCACGGAGGGGTCTGGCAGCTCTAAGACAACCAGGTCTGGTCTTGGATGTCTGTGGGGGAATGGGGTGACCCCCTCCTTCATCTCTGGTGGCCCATGCTACGGTGGCTCTAACACGGGCTCCACCTCTTCCAGTTCCACTGCGCCTACCAGCTCGCCGACTGGTGCCTCCATCACATCTGCACCAACTACAACAACGTCTGCCGCAAGTTCCCCCGGGACATGAAGGCCATGTCGGGAGGTGAGAGGGGGTCAGGGCAGGATGATGGGGGTCCCAGTGGTCCCGGTGCTGTCCTCACCCCCTGTCTCCCCGCAGAGAACCAGGAGTACTTTGAGAAGCACCGCTGGCCGCCCGTGTGGTACCTGAAGGAGGAGGATCACTACCAGCGGGCGAAGAAGGAGCGGGAGAAGGAAGACTACCTCCACCTCAAACGGCAGCCCAAGAGGCGATGGCTCTTCTGGAATGCCTCCTCCTCCCCTTCCTCTCCTTCATCATCGGCAGCCACAGCCTCCTCTTCTTCCTCCTCTTCCTCCTCCTCGGCTGTGGTTTGAAAGCCCGTCCTTGCCCTGGCTCCAGCATCCCTGGGAGGAGACGGGGAGGAGGAGGAGGAGGAGAAGGAGGATAACGGGCAGGATAACCTGCCCCAGCGCCAGGCGTGGAGCGGCTGCCACTGGCCGAAGCCCCAGAGGAGATGGTGGTAGCAGGAGCCCGTCCCTGGGGAGGGGCTCGGGGCTGGGCGCCAGCCCCTGGCACTCCTGGAGCTCTGCTCTCCCTGTGCCGAGGCTGCCAGCGCTGCAGGACTGGCAGAGACCGAGCAGCAGGAGAAACTCATGTTTACAGGAGCACGAGGGCTGTGTTGTGCTTTTACTTTTTTTTTTTTTTTTTTTTAATTCTTTTTGAACATCAGCAGCATGAGGAAGAAGAAGAAACACCCCATCCCTATTCCACTTGGTAACCAGAAGCTATGGGCTATGGTTTGTTTGGTGGTATCTCAGCACCCTGGGCAGCTGGAGCAGCTACAGGGGTCCCGCCTCTCCCTTTGACTTGCAGCAGGGTCAGGCAGGGTGCAGGGAACCTTGGTCCCCAAATGCCTTCAGGCACTGAAGCATCTGCTCACAAGTGGGGTCTGCCCTAATTTGGGGAGCAGGAGGAGGCAGGAGGCCTCTCCTCCCTGCCTTTTTTTTTTTTTTTCTTTAAAAAGAAAACTTAAAGCAAAAAAACCCCACCCCAAACCCACCCCCTGAACCTGACACACCAGAAACCAACCCCAGGCTCTTGGCTTGGGATTTTAGCCTGGAAGGCTCCATTGTAATAAATGGTATTTTAAAAGCCCAGCGTGGTCCCTGTGTGTTTGGGAGGAGGCAGCTGGACACGGGGCATCCTTGTGCCCTGCTTGGGGTGACACCAGCACCCCCACCAGCGCTCCTGGGGTGGACAGGGAGAAGTGTTTCAGGATCCAGTCACTGCAAGACAAAACACCCTGTACAACGAGAGGCAGCTTTAGCAGTGGACTAAGTGTTCCTGTCCCACCCCTGTCTTTGTAGGCAGAAGGCAGGGTTGGCCCCAGGACTTTGTGGGACTGCCAGGCAGGGCAGGGGAGCAGGAAGGACCAAAACTTCTGCTTACCCTCCTCAGCCAGGAAGGGGGAAGCGCCTTTGAGCCCATCCCTGACACAGAAGCTGCTGCCAGAATGCACAGGGATGCTGCAGCAGGGATACTCCTCGTGGTGTCCCCTCCAACTGCTCCTCTTCCCAGCTGTCCCCAGTAGAGCACCTCAGACCTCCCTGTTTCGCACGCTCATCCTCAGCCGTGGACGCAGGAGTGAGGTCATGACTCCAGCGAGCTCACACTTGGCCTTTTCACACTTTGTGGCCCCAGCGAGCAGGTAGGACAACAAGTTTCTTTCCCTTTTGAATCTGGGCACTCGCTGCTGCTTCTAAGTCCTGTTTGCCTTCCTTGGGGCAAGCCCCGAGTCCCCCATCCTGGTACTAAATCCTGCCAGTGCCTGGCTCTGCAGGAGCTCCCTGCCCAGGTTTGTGTGGGGGCTTCCCAGGACAGGACCTCAGGCACAAAGCCTCCTCTGGCAGGTCATCAAAAGCTGCTTTTAGCCCCAGCCTTGCATTACCAATAAACCCAATCACTGTGCAAAGGCCACGGGGCAGCTCAGAGAGGCTTTCTGGGGCGAGCAGAGCCCTTTTTCTCACTAAGCAGTGCATGGAACACAAGCTATTGCAACACACAGAGCCCTGGCTGGGTGTTGGTAGAGCAGGGAGCACCGCACCGCTTGACCCCGGGGTCCCAGCCCCTGTGTGCTCCAGGGACTGAGATTTCAGCCTCCTGCTTTTGCAGGTAACTAAAGAAGACGGGACTCACGGGGTTAAGTGTAAAGCAGAGCCCAGGTTTGCTGCTGAGGATTGTCCCTGGCAGAAGCATCTGGCAGCAGGACGCTGGTGTGGCAGAGCACTAACCCCAGGGTGCCACGCGGAGCAGCCGCTGAGCATCTGGTCCAGCTCGTTTGGTGCCAGTTGAACCCTGGAACAGACCATTGCCAGCGTTAGGGCGGGGAGGGAATACAAAAACAACAAAAAAAGATGAAATATCAGGAGGATTTTTTAAAAGTTTATTCTTCCTTCATCAAGAGACATGTTAAAACTGGAGATAAACTGGCTGGGCCAGAGCTCTGTACAAAAAAACCCCACGACCATGCATAGTAAAAAACCTACTATTTTTATATTAGCTTTTAAGTTACATTCACGTTTACAATTGCTAAATAAATAGATAAATACAAAGTTTCTGCTTGTGCTTTTAAGTGTTGGTGAGGTGGGGAGAGAAGGGGCGGCAGGGGGAGGGACTGGGCAGCCCTGGCTACAGAGAGGGGCTGGCAATGCCCCTCAAACTCTCCCACTGTGCTGGGGGAGGTCATGGAATCAATCACAGAGTGGTTTTCCTTGGGAGGAATCTCGAGGATTATCCAGTCTGGTGGGTCCCAGTGGGCTGGGGTGTGTACCAGTGTGGATTCAACTCAAGTAATGCAGTAGTTTTTTCCAGCCAAGTTGTCCCTGAGCTATGTGTGAGAGCCAGAGCAAGGGGCAAAGTATCTGAGGAACCCATCCAGATGGAAGTCAGATGGATGGTACCCCCAGCCACGCTTGGACCTCAGTGTATTCACTTCTCCATGCTGGCTGGAGATGGACAGGGACAGCAAAGCCACCCCACAGCCCAGGGAACGGGAAGTAACTGATGAACAAGGTCCTGGAGAAGGCAGTTTCTGGCACACCAATAGTTTGCTGCCCACATTCCCCATCTAGCTCCAAGGGTGATCCTGCACTGACCCTTTTCATAGACAACCTCAGTGATCACAAAGCAAGTCAATCATTCCCACTCTCCCCTCAAAAGTCCAGTTTCAAACTGATTCCCAGCAGCAAGCAGAACCACTACCACCAAAAATGGAATTCAGACAACAGCTCTGAGAAAGTAACCCAAGAACCCAGTTAATACTTGCCACCAAGCACAAGTATTAAGCTTGCTGGCCACCTTAGAGATGTTCTAAAAGCAGAAGCCATTTCCAGATGCCAGGAACCTCCCCACAAAATAAAAGAATGATCCAGTTAAAAACCAGGCCTTTCTCTGCACTGATCCCAAAGATGTTCCTACAGTCCCAGTGCTTCCAAGTGAGACAGTCCCAGAGGCAGCTTGCAATAATTTCAGGCTCTTTGCATTGACCCAGTGAAATCACCAGCCTGGATTTCAGACAGAAGCACCGATATCGAGCCCGCAGCTTCAGCAGAGAAGACCATGAGGTTTGTAATTCATGAGACAGTCAACGGCTCCAGCCTCAGCTGAACTGTCCAATGGCTTCAAGGAAGAGCCATAAGAGAGGTATAAAAAGATAAAATTCAAGTGTCCTTGGAGCTATTAAAGTCTTTAGCTTCGAGTGAGGAGATGTGGGGCCTGCCCCGCGCCCTCAGCTCACTTGGTATTGGAAAAATCCCTGCTGGACCAGCTTGGTGGAGATGTCCTCTGCGGTCCCTCCCAGGCTGATCTGGTGCAGTCTCCAGCAGCGCGCTGATGGAGGTGTTCATGCCTTGCTTGTTATGCCACATGTTGAGCATTTGGAAGAAGGCCTCCTGCAAATACTTTTCCTTCTTCTCTGTGAGGTCAGTGTCGTTCTCCAGCAGACCAAGAGCTCGGCCGTATCTCTTCCAGTCCTTGAGGGGAACGACTCGGGCAAAGACATCAGAAGTGTCGCAAGACCAGAGTGGAGGGAAGGGACAAGCTCAGAGAACAGGGCTGAGCTGGGTTAGAAAGGATTTTAGCCAGGAAGCTCAACCAGCAGGATCACCCCCTCCCTGCCCTCAGCACATCCTCTGGGCCCCAGCACTTACGGTTACTGGGGTCTTTTCCCGGCACTGGAACCAGATTCCCCATGGGTATCACACTGGTTCTTGGTACCATCACCTGGAAAGACAACGTCCTACAGCACCCACTGAGCCCCAGCACAAACGCCATCGCCAAGCCCCATGATGGGGGGGTTGTAGACCCTCTCCCTCTCTCTGGGAGCTGTAGGGCAGGAGATTCCCACCCCCTCCCCCAAGACACCCATTGTTTCCTAGCTTTGGGATGACAGCAGACCCCGAGCAGGGGAGAGCTCAGGCCAGAAAAGCCATCTGTTTGCCCAGCACCAGCATTAAACCCGCAGAGGATCCCAGCAGCCGAGTGCAAGGAGCAGATTTTGCTGTTAGTAAGTTAGTAAGGCTTGACTTTATCAGACAACTCTAAATGAACTCTGATAAACAATACAGGGAAGGAACTGGATGAGAAGTTGATTCTTAAAACCTGTTACGCACAAGCAATTCCAGCACAGGAGCAGCAACCGCGTGTCCCAGGGCTGTAGCTCCACTGGGCTTCCCCACAGCAGCAGGGATTCCAGGCCAGACCTGGAATAAAACCCAGGGCAGGATCCTCAGGATAAAAAACCGAAAACCAAACCAGGACAAGATCCCCCTGACTTTAGGTGAGACAAGACTTGAGATACTTCCAACCTCTACAGAAACATCCAGTCCATAAGGAAATAGGAGACCTGCAAATGGGATTTTCTGTCCTAAAAAACAGTGGTGGGAAGGGTTTGGACACCACTTGGGCAGGTTGGGGAGCAGCATTCCTGCTCCAGGCAGCCCAGAGCTGCTCTCAAACATCCCGCAAGTGCTGGCAGTGCCACAAGATCCCGACACTGAACAGCAAACAAGGCTTGGAAGTGAAGGGAGAGGAAATCCCCTCCCGGACAAGGAGCACCATAGGGTCGGCCTCCAGCCCCACGCTGCTCACACCTCACTTGCACACTCACCCACTGCCCCACCTCTGGAAGGCTGAGATCACCCTTCTCATTGCACCTCCAAGCTGCTGCTTCCACCCTGCCCCACAGCTTCAGCTCATGCCCTTCAAGCCTGCCCAAGTGAGCCCCCATAACCAGGTTCCCCTCCCATGGACCCTGCCCAGGTGAATCCTCCCTGGCCCCACACCTGCTCAGGTGACCCCCCCTATAGCCTCAGTTCTCCCCATGTCCCCTGTGAGCCCCTCAGCCCCCCCCCCACAAATCCCGACCCCCCCTGATCCCCAAAACCCCTCCAGAGACCTCCCAAGCCCCCCCAGTCTGGACAGAAACTGGGGCTCTGAGACCCGACCTGGAGCAGCAGCATCACCCCCTGGTGACCCCCCCCCAAATTTGGGGGTGCCGGGGGGGGGGCAAGGAGCCTCCCAAGACCCCCAACCCCCCCTTGAGACCCCCCGCCGGTTTGGGGGGGACCGGTCAGGTCCCCGCCACAGCCTGGACCCGGTGCTGGCCCCCGGATTAGGGATAAGAGGATTTGGGGCTGGACCGTGGGGGCCCCCGGGGGGGTCCTGAGGGGGGGGCTCTGGGGTCTTG
>JANIJG010005930.1:0-21142 GCA_024611175.1 Megaceryle torquata
GGACGTGGTTTAGTGGTGAGCTTGCAGTGTTGGGTCAAAGGTTGGACTAGATGATCTTGAAGGTCTCTTCCAACAAAGACATTCTGTGATTCTGTGACAGCTTCCTTCTCTGCCACTTCAAGAAGCAAATATCAAGATATATTAGTCAGAATACAGTCAGCAAGCACAATAAAAAAAGAAACACATCATGATGCAGAACATCAGAAGAAATAATCAATAACAAAAGCTAAAGTGTCCTTCTCAGTAAGATGTTCTGCAGGAAGCTGAGTAAAAAAAAAGTAATTCCTCTAGCAGGTCTTCCACATGAGATGTTGTGATTCACCTTACTAATAAATAAATAAATACACACAGAATGAAGGAGCAGATGGCTTCTCTCACAAGCTTGGCATGCCCCAATCAAGAATTAATGGCACCTTGGGTATCAGTAAGTCTGCTGGTTCTTAAGGACAATCTACGGAAACTACTTCTGCTCTCACCATTTTATACTTATTTACTACTCACATGCACTGCAGTATTAGAATAGAAACTGAACACATCTGGCAAGTTATATGGGGACACCACAGCAGGATCTGAAAAAGCTTCCTTTGATAGCTGAGAAAAATAAAGAGGGGTTAGAGTGGTCTTTCAATCCTACCTACCACTAGAAAAAGAAATGTATTCCCACATGTGGAAGAGATCACTGTGTATAACCTTGGAGCCACAGAAGCTGCTGCAGCACGAGAAGACCATCTGCTGCAAAGTCAGTAGGGTCTGGAGTACAAAGGTGGGCTATGCAGTAGGCAAGGTCACCAGAGGTAAGGGACTAGAGTTAAGCAACACAGCTACAGGCTTTTATTCTTGGTTCTTTAGAGAGGTAACCTCCCCAAAACAGCTCCCTCAATCACCAGAAAATGATAGAGCATTCAAGCTCAAAGCCTTCCATGTGCAAATCCCCACTACCAGATGAAACAGCTCTACCTCCTGCAGAGAGGCTGCATTAGTCCAAGACACAGTACAGAGAGAGTAAGAGCCAACTGAAAACTAATATCATCATTTATAGTCCAAAGAATTTGAATTCAAATTTCCTCTTTAGTAAAACCCTGCTACCTGCACGTCACCAAAACCTGTAACAGTTCAGGCACCTCTGCAGTGTATGGCTCTCCCTTCTCTGCCCTGGAAAGGAGGAGAGTAACCCATGTCCCAGCACAAGACCTGTCTGTCACAGAAATGCATCAGTGAATACCTGAGAGGTACCAGAGCAAACAGATTTGCATTCTTCTTTTTTGTCTTTTTAAGCTTTCTGCAATGGCATTTCAAGCCATTTAATATTTCTGCCATTTAAATACTACACACACACAGAGTGTATTTGAGGAGAAGGTTTAGGGCAAATTTTAAAGGCAGCTGGTAACAGCAGAGCTACTTACTGGGATCACTTTTAGTGGCTCTCTGGGAACCTACGGTCCCAGTATCAGGAAGGTTCCAACCAGTAACAGTCTTCCTCCCCCAAATACATCATCAGTAGTTTGGTTTGATATGATTTCTGGCAGTCTCATCCCTGCCAAGAAAACACCTTCAGTGGCCTAAAATATGAACCCAAGACAGCTGCGCAGCCATCCCAGTCTTTGTAAAATAAGACAGTTCACAAATCAACATGGTCAGGTAGGTATAAGGTATACACTTGTGCTCTGTATTTCCTGCTATTATGATTAGTGTTCAAAGTAGCTTCATTAAAAGAACAATTTGCACATTGGGTTGCAGGTAAGAAATACAGAGCTACATTCCACTTTAAGACCTCAGAAACAACATTTTCTTTTTTGGTTGACTCCCCCCCCCCCATTTTGCAGGAGGGCTCACTGCAATTAAATTGTCTTTGTCTAAGAATAAAAGCTTAAAATACTCTGTTATTTCCAAGAAGTAATGGACAGCTTTGTTGCATATCTAAATTACTCACTCACTGTTATGACCTACCACAGAACTAAAGCTGATGAGAACAATAGTCTAGCCATCATTACGAGCATGGATTTTCAGCAATTTTGAAACATCCTTTCTGACTCCTTTCATTTACCTTTCTGATTTTTAAAACACAGAAAACACAGAAGCATGATTGCAGTAAATTTTTGTAACTACCATGGATTTCTCCCACTCTCTCAATGAAGAAAAGTATTTCAGAAAAATCATCTTCCATCCAAATGTATCTTTCCATTTTGTCCACAATCCTCTGTAGGCAATAATATGCACCTGTACCACTGGAAGATGAAAAGAACAATTTAAGGAATACTACAATTTTCCCACAACATTGTTCAACCTCTGAAAAGAGTTGGTGTTCTCAAACCAAAGTTTGAACACACAACCTGAAAGCAAAATGTCTGTACAAAAGATACTTTTCTTTCTTCGCCAAGATGTTAACTTTATGAACTACCACACTAATCTGAAGTTATTACCCCCAAACTTAAGAAAACCCAGGTTTTATTACAATGTTTGAAGCAATTAAAATGTTATCTGAATACTGCTATTTCAACACTGTTCAAAATCTTGGTACTCTATTACAGATGTATGGCAACACCTGCCTTACAATCAGATCTAATAGTGAATACGGAAAGATTCACCTTTCTTTGTGCTGCCAGTACTCTATTAGGCTGAAAGTCACAGTTAGATTTAGTTTTCCTCATGAAACTTCAACCTGGAATTCACAATTGCCATGTCTTTAAGCTCTGAAATTAGAAACCCTGAGCAAACAGATCAAAAGAATGTCAGGACCACCACCAAGTTCTCAGACCATGGTGACAGAGGAATTACTGCATCTTTTTAATTTTCACACGGTCTCCCAAAACTCATGCTTTTTTTATCAGGCAAAATAAAAACAACAAATCTCCAGGACTTACTACTGGAAATAACCAGCTCATTATCTGTAAGTGATAACACACATATTTTCCTATTTTATCATTTCTAATTGAAGTTCAAAGACCTAAAAAGGTATGATAGATTAAGCCTGGAAAAGAAGTGAGCATCTCCAACGATCCATCCACCTGACAGCCAGGAAAACTTATCCAACTAAAAAAAAAAATTGAACATTGAGGAAGTTATATTTAAGTTTCCATGAAGAAATAACACTGTTAAAACAATGCAACCTATCTACCCCTTCCTATTTCTTCCATCTAAAATTTCCAGAAAAAAATCTAGTCATCATACTTCTTACATCATCTTATACAATGGGTAAAGTAGCATATATTTCTGTTATACGCAGGAGAAAAATCAATACATGCAATTCTAATCTTAGCAGCAGATGCAGTTTGATGGATGCACTGCTGTAGCTAGGGGCCAGACTGCAGCTGGGAATCAACAATTTCAGTGCTACCACCAGCCCTCGCAGCACCTGACGGATCCACTCTGCATCTTTGGTCCTCAACAAAGGATTGGAATAAGGAAGAGCCAGTACAAGTCACTATATGCAGAGAAACAGGGACCCTACATTGGCCTTATGCTTTGCCTTTGAGATAAGAACTCTGTTTGCCTTTATATATTGAGAGAAAAGTAACTACCTACCACTTATTAAAAGACAAAGATGGCTGCTTCAAATTGAAAGAGAAGGACAAAGAAACTGGGCTGAGTTAAGAAGTCCCCTAATACCTCAGCAGCAGCAGAAAACTGTATCTTTTTGGGGGTAGAAGACACCGTATTCTACCTTCCCCACTCCTAAGACGACTCCTTGGGGCCCTTTTCTATCAGTTTCAAAAGGTCAGTTGCTTCCTCCAAGTGCTTCTTGTCTACATTAAAGCCACAGTCTAGTCTTTGATACCAAGATAAAAGAAATATTTGCTGGTTTAGACCACCGCAGTATTTCCAAGCAGCAAGTGCATAACACAAGATGACCAAGTGTCATGGTTTAACCTCTGCCAGCAACCAAACACCACGCAGATGCTTGCCCACTACTCCTCCCACCCCCTCCTGTGGGGTGGGAAGGAAAATCAGGAGGAAGAAAACAGGTGAAACCCCATGGGTGGAGAAATGGATTATTAATAAGAGACAAAAAAACAACAGTAGTGATGATTATATACAAAGCAAGTGAAAGGCTCTACCTCTGCCTGAGATACCACTTTCCCTGCTCCAGCAGCACTGAACCAAACCCAGGCCACCAAGGTAAGGTAATATTCTGTAAGAGAACAAATAACTCATAATGATATACTCAGTTTCACTTCCAGCCTCCTCCAAAATGCACTGCAGTTTGCTGTACTTCTGTCGATTTTAACAGGTTTTGGAATATGTCCTTTATCCACTCTCAATTAAACCAGGAAAGCAGGATCTGCTTATTAGGTTTAGTGGGCACACACACCTTACTTAAGCTTCTCTCCTTTAAGGAGAGGGAAGGTTCAGACAGTCAGCATATTTCACAAGAACTAAAGCAAATGGGAGGAAAGGCAGATCTCTCAAGGACAGAACAAAGACAAGATGTTCATCTTCTATTTTCTCCCTTGGCAAAAAAAAATTTCAAATAAAGTATATTACATTTTTGCTTGTATTCTCATTGAGATTCATTCCACTTGTGAAAAGAAGGTACATTTCTCTCTATATAAATAGATTAAATCATAAAATATAACAAAAAAGTCAATTTCCAGACTTTACAACAACTTTCACCTAATAATTTGTTGTATTTTGCAACTCCTAAGTCATAAACCTCACCAAAAAAGGCTTTATTATGGCACAACTATAATCATCTGTCAGCATTATTATTAAATTCCTTATATCAGAAGTCATTGACAATTAAAATAAATAAATATCACCAACAGAAATGTACCGTACTTGGAGGGCCAGAGAAAACTAGACCATACCTCTCTATCTTGTTCCAGCATTCAGTCAGCCACATTTTAAAAATCAAAATAATTCTTGGCTCATCAGTAGAAGCTGAGCTGCATTTTTCCATGTTTTCAATACGTTTTTACATACCCTAATGTTCTGTGTAGAGAAGTAGTACTGATGAGCTCGTTTGGGCACATTACCTACATTGCAGTAACTCAGAGCTGGGTGCTCTTGAAACCAGGCTAAACTCGAGCTTGCTTATCTAGAATTAAGTTAAGTACTTCTGCCCAGTCCTAAACTGTGCCGCCTCACCTAATCCTTCAGAAGACACGGAATTTAAGTCATCCCATGTTTTCAAGAAGGGCATAGGCAGAAAAAAGAGCTGCCTCTTCTTCTTCCCTGCTTTCATCACAACTAGTGAAGCACCCCTTCAGAGACACAGCCCCATCACAGGGTCAGGTCACCCTCTTCTTCCTCAACTCTTAGGATCAAGATCACTCAATGCCCCTGATTCAGCAGGATAGAAGATGTGCAATTCCCACCTGATTCTGCTTGCAAGTTCATGGTTAGGATGTGTCATAGATGTGGGACCTGCATCTCAGATCTACTCTTTCCCCTGCCCAGGCAGGCAGTCTAGACTGCTCAACACCAGTCCATTGGCATCTTCTGATTTCCATCTTCCTTGGACGCCCCCCAAGCCCAGTGATATCCACCTGGTGAACTGCAGCCCTAGCGGCCTACCATCTGTCCAAGATTAGAGGGAAAATAGGAGCAGATTTGTTTTGAACAGTTCAGCCACACTGAATTTTGCTGACTTATTATTGGTCAGCATATTTATTATGCTAGACATAAATAAAACATTAAACATTCTACTCAAAATATCCAAAAGAGCCTGCAAGTCTTCTACTTCCTGAGCAAATTTAAATTATTTTTTGCTCCAATAGCTTTTTATTTATTTATTTATTTTAGTATTAAAGAACCAGCAGAAGGAAAAGCCATGACTAACGATGCCTTTACTAGAAAAAGCAAAACACACAAAGGAATAGCCAGGAGATGAAACAGACGGCCAAACTTCAATTATTGCTACAAGCCAAATTTTGTGCTATTGTTGCTGTTGCACTATTTTAGCAGCCCAATTGACTTCGGATGTTGTCAAATGCAGAATCAGATAACTAAGAATCAGTTTGCACAATGAGTGCAATACACAATACCCACAGTAGCACAATTACACAAATTTGCATTAGCCTATGCTACCAGTTAAACACTCTCAAAGGCAAAGGATAAAATACCTACTTTACAGCAGTGATTATGAATTCCTGTAGTCCAGGACACGAGTACTGCATATGGTGTCAGAGTAATAACTAATTCTGAAATCTTGCTTGCTTGGTCTCTAATTAAACCCAGGGCACTACTGCAATGTTTGCAGTTAGCTGCTGCCAGACATAAGTGTCTCCAGCAAACACCAATAACAATAATATTGATTTAAGAGCACGCATCACTAAAAATAAATCAATAAATCAATGTTTCAAGAGGTGGAACAGAGGTGATATCAGAATTCCAGAGTGCTGTTTAGTTCACCATCCAAACCAAAATTCCCATCCTGAACCATTCCACAAAAGAGACTTATAAATAAGAGAAAAGATGAAACAGGGCAGAACACACACCTCAGTTAATAATGCAAACCCAACATTCTTCTTCTTGCTGGAATTAAAACAAACAAACAAAAAAAGTCAAAATCTAAGACCTGTACCAATTCCATTTTGAAATACAACTTTTAACAAAATGTAGATCACAGAATGATATAAGCATTTTGGTTGGAAAAGACCTCTTAAGATCATCAAGTTTAACCATTAACCAGCATTGCCAAGTCCACCACTAATCCATGTCCCTAAGCACCATGTCTACAAGTCTTTTAAATACTTCCAGGGATGGGGACTCCTCCCAGGCCTCGACAACTCTTTCAAGGAAAAAAAAAAAAATGTTCCTAATAACCAACCTAAACCTCCCACAGCACAATTTGAGGCTGTCTTCTTTCATCCTATCACTTGTTACTTCAGAGACTGACCCACACCTCAGTACAACCTCCTTTCAGGGAGTGTAGAGAGAGTAAGGTTTCCTCTGAGCCTTCTTTCTTGCAGGCTAAACAACCCCAGGTCCCTCAAGCTGTTCCTCACAAGACTTGTTCTCCAGATCCTTTAACAGCTTCATTGTCCTTCTCTGGACAGGCTCCAGCCCCTCAGTGTTCTCCTAGGAGTGAGCGGCCCAAAACTGAACCCAGTATTTGAGGTGCAGTCTCACCAGTGCCAAGTACAGGGGGACAATCATTTCTCTAGTCCTGCTGGTCATACTATGTCTGATACATTTCTCCTGTATCATCTTGCCCCCTTGAAAGGCCATGGAAAGGTGACATACCTTTCCAAACACAGAGCTTGATTCTGCTCTGGTTAACTCAGGAATATTCCCTGGGGAAATAAAAGCTACTCTAGTGTTGGTAGAGGGCAGGTCAGACAAAACCACTAGCAGCACTGTGATTTAAGACTCTCGCTGATACTATGTTTGTGAAAAGATCAGGAAAGCTCTGATTGCCTATTATGCATTATTAAGAAAGAGATCAATACAGAAGTCTCACGGGGCCACTAACATGCAGCGCACGTGTGATTTAACCTTCTGCGGACACATCAAGCAAGCAATGAAAGCTGGTTTCCTGCAGCCCCATGGTCAGGGTCTCTGCTGCACGAAACAGCTTGAGCCATGATTGCAGACTTTTCTCCTCAGGTAGGAAACACACAGCACCTCTCCTCCTCCAACTCACCTTCTTCTTCCCTCCCTATTGGATTGTTTTGGTGTCTACTAAAGCTCACAGCTTGGCTTTTTCTAATGGGATCACAAACTGTCTCTTTGCCACCCAGCTCTTGATTTTCAGATTTCTAGGAACAGTACTCGCATTCTCAGCTCCATCCAGCAGGAATGGCTCTGCTGCTGACACATCTACATGCAGTTTTCCCACCTCAGGGGCACACACTGTAAATCTGTTGATTTTAATGCACCACCTCTCAGTCAGGGTGTGCCTCGGCCTCAGCCCAGCGCTCCTCTGAAGCTAGGAACGGACGGGAATATACAGCCCTGTGCACAAGCGTGTGGCCGTTTGCCTCAAGAAGACTATTTTGGCCCTAGTGCCCAATGAACACCTGACAACAGATGAGCAGCTGCGAGTCCTGCTTGCTATGCCACTCTCAGCTACTTCACATTAACTTGTGCTCCCTTCAGCTACACCCACTGCCATTAAACTTCATTTTAAGCTCTATGGGGCAGAGGTTGGGTTACAACACAGAATTGTTTGTGGGCATCAACCCAATGAGAAAGGTGCCAGACTCCAGCTGGAGACTCTAAATGTTACTCTAAATACAAATACCTTAAATACAAAGAGTAACCAGTTAGTTCTACATGTTACAGTTGAGTGATTGATTTTAAGGATCAAAGAACAGAAACAGTTCATTTTTAAAAGATAAAAAGTAAACATGCCAGGAAACCCAAATGCTCAATAATTTTCTTTACAAGATAAGAATACTGCTTAAAATTCCCCTCCCCACCAAACAGTATTCTTGAAAATGCAAAAATAAAGTTAATTTCTGAACAGTAGCATACATCAAAAATATATGTACCCTCACAAATATATGTACCACCTCACACCACTTCGCTAGCAGAGCTGGGAAAATTTGTGTTATTTACACTAAGCATAGTTAATAACTTACAGTAATCATGTTTAGCATGAAGCTCAGAATGGACTGCACCCAAACTGATAAATGTGGCTATGAAAATCAATAGCTTTGAAATTTGTTTCAGGGCTCATATACAGAAAACTTCACCGGCAGACATACAAAAAATGGAACATTTTTAAGAACAAGAATATTCTGTATATGACTGAACTAATTAATTATTTGAAATTCACACACTTAGAAGAAAAACTGTCTCCAGCTTTGGTGACTGGCTGTTTACTTCCAACAAAGAAATAACTTGAATCATTATGGAAGAGGAGGATACCTGATTCTTTCCATCTTTTGAAGGGTAAAAATAAGCGTGTGGGGAAAAGATAAAACATCACTTGCTTAAAATAGGTTTTCAGACCTTAAAATATTTCCAATTGCAACACCAATACAACTCCCATCTGATTCTCCTTCTGCCCAAAGTTAAGTGATCCTTACTATTAATTTACACATTAACACACTACAGAAAGGAGTTTGTCAGGAATTCCTCCTCCATCCTCTTGAGCTTTCTTCTAGACAAAGAAGAATGTGCATGTTAAACAGTTAAGCTCATAATTATACCAGAAAAATAATAAAAATGGCAAAGCAATGCAAGTGCTGCACATTGGGCACTAAATGAAGAACTGGCAACAAGACAGAATGGAAAAGAGTGGAAAAAAGTAATAGCTGTTTTCCCATAGCCTGCATGGCTGCAGTGACACTCGATAGTACTGTCCTGGATTGCTCATCTTATCACCACATGGCATCTGGTTCCATGTGCCTGTAACTGCCAGGTTTTTGTTCTGGATTTCTCAATCCAAGAGCAGATGCTTCTACAGGTTTGTGAGGTGTGATTTCATTCATTCACCAAATTCATTTCAATTTCATTCATTTACCAAACATGAAATCTTATCACAGCATGCCTATTTTTAGGGAAATTTAATTCATAGCATAGCAAAAGCAAACTGGGACCAGAAGCACTGGGGAGAAGAGGCAGAGAAAGCATGGAAAGGTCAAAGAAGAGAGCAGAAATGGACACAGAATGCCAGGAGACTCATGGTCAAAAAAGTTCTCCAAAAATCTTACTGCAGGGCCTAACATACACCAAACCATACATTTATTTTGCTCATCTGAAAGCATTACTTGAAACACACTAACAAGCTGCGCATCCCTCTTCCCTATCTAATGCTGACATGACAAACTACAAGTATTCCTGCTCTTTCAAACATAACAAGAAGGGTCTGTTTACAGATCTGTAGCTTCCAGGCACACTGCTGGTCAACTCTGTGGGCACTACTATAATTCTGCATCGCATGATTGATTAGAATAATTCAGTCACCGAGAAAATTGAACAGTAACTAAAAAGCATTAATGTTCCAAGTCAAGCACTGAACAGTTACAAATTTCAACTGCAGATATATTTATTATTAAATCCATGCATTATTCCATGTCTTAAATTGACGTCATTGGGGGTAAACTGGAAGCTGCTGTTGCCTTGTTCTGTATTTATCTTCTCAGTACTCTCTGGTGAGAAACAAAAGACAGAAAAATCTGATCCAAGAGGAAAGTAGTAGAAGAAAAGCTTGAAGAGAGCATATTGAACCAGAAGAAAAAAGTATACCATCTTATATTTAACACACACATACTGCAGAAAGCTGAGCCAATATCAAAGATGGATGAAGTGTTTCTGACTGGAGTAGCTGATAATTGAAACTTCAGATGAAAACATTTCTTTGTTTTGAAACTCCAGATTTTTAAGTATTGGAGGGAGAAGAGCAATGTGGGTGAGGACAGAGAGGAGAAAGAAATGCCAAGTACAGTCCGAAATAAAAGCAACTTGAAAGTTGAAATCTACTCCAGGAGAGACGATGACTGCCAAGTACAGCAATGGAAAAAGTCTTCAACTAGAAACACTCACGTCCTACAGGTAAAACAGACTCTGCACAGGAACGTTCTCTGCAGTAACATGCAGTAAAACATCATCACCAGCATACGGCTGTGTCCGAAGGTACAGGAATACAGCATCATCTTCAAACTCTAGACTCATATGTGACACTTTCACACAAAGTTATTACTGTAAACAGTGCATTTTATCATCTGCCTTCTATAGTTTGAAACTGCTGATGCCGTTTAACCAACTTCTGTCCTTTAAAATATTATTCAATTTCTCAGTAAAATATTTATATTAAGCTTCTAGCACAGGTTTCTGCTCAGGGTTCTATTAAGCTCTCATGACGAGCTGAGTCAACATGTCACATGCTCAGCCTTCAAAACTCACAGTTTCTTTCAGGTTACCTAAAAATGGAAGAAAACTGGAAGACATGGTTGCAGTTTTTACTTCTCATTAATGAAAACAGCTGCAGTTAAAGAATAACAAAGGAAGTAACATGTATGCATCAAAAAGTTCTTTTAAAATGCTGTTCATGCCCTCAACTAAATTAAGCTCCAGCAAATGGAAAGTATTACTCCATCATGCTCCTATCCCACCCATCTCCTACTCTCCTATACATTATCCAGCTTCTGTGCCAAATGAGATCATTCCACTGTATCCCACATCTGCTGAATAATTGACTGTTTTGATATCAAATGTTCTTGCAGAGCAGCACACATCAAATTATCTATGCAGCCACGGCAACGTGATCTTTGAGTCGCCAAGCTGCCAAAACTTTCTAAGTCAATAGCAGTTCGGCCTGTACAAAGTGTGTGGTGTGTTTGTGGTTTTAACGTGATTCCGGAATCTCATGGTCTTCGAGTAACGTTGTCTGAAATTCTTCTTTAGGAGCTCACTCCCCTTGAAGGTCGGTATATACACCGACTTGTGCAACTGAGATCACTTGAACATAACCTCATGTTTTTACTGACATTTGGCTATCCTCACCTCCAGGCAAAACAGTAAGGATATTTATATGTAAATTATTACATGTAGGCAAAGAACCTGGATAGAAACCCCAGCTGCAGTATGAGAAATAGTTAGAGGATTACAGCTATCTTAGCTATTTATTAAATCATACTTCTTGGATGTTAGGCTGATCATGAAGATTAAAACAGGCCTGCTGATTTTTTTCAAGAGGAGGCAACAGATTTATTTGGTTTTATGTTTCTTGAATTGATATGTCTATTTGAGATAGTACCGTGGCAATGCCGAGCAAAGGAATACACCTTTGCAACTCAGGCCACCCAGGATTACCCACATCAGAGCAAACTCCATGTTGCTTTGCCTGCCCTCCCCCTCGCCCTTGATTATTGGACAAGTCTAGAGCAACTAAACTTCTAAGACACAGTCTCGATTCATTGGCACCTTTGCGTGATTTGTGCTTGTTACAGCAGCAGTTACTAAAACTCCATAAACACACTTCAGAATGAGGACCCCTCTTCCTTTACTACCTAATTTTTAGAGGCTATACAAGTATCTCACCCTAAATCACATAGTCATTGGTAGTCATACAGCACCATATTCCACAGCAAGCTGGATGCTACCAGAAGAGTCACATTCTGAATGTCCCTCGCTGCAAATACACTCACTTCACACTGCACATACCACAGCCAGAGCTCTGCCACTGTATCACACTGTAAACCCTGCTGAAATACACAGCATGATGAAAGAAGGGATCAGAAAAATGATAGCTTTCAATAAAAGTAATCAACATTAAGAACTGGTGGAGTATTCAATAAAATGGCTTACCACCAGAGAGCATACTTGCATATATAAACCGCTCAACAGAGAGGCAATTCCAGCAAAGGATTTACTTTTTTTTTTGTAATTAAAAGATGTGGCTGATCTGCATATCGTCACTGAAACCAAGGACTTTATCAAAGTGAAAAGCCCAATTAGCACCAGTCCTCTCTGGATATAGAGGCTAACATATCCCTCATCAGCTCAATGAAAACCCAAGGGTGCCTCTGCTCTCCAGAACTGCAAAACTAATAAACAATTTCATTTCATTTGAAACAGAGTATGCTGAAATCCAGTTTACCTCAGAGTAGCAGTGGATGCATGCTCTTATCCAGTGCATGTGTGGAAAAGTAAGTATAAAAAAAGCTAATGAACGGAAAAGTACACTGAAAAGACTTGCATTTACAAACAGAGGAGGGAGAGTGCTGTATTTATCAATTTTAAAAATCACATACTTGAAAATATCTTCTGAAATGCCTTGAAAACACATTTCCATAGCATTCTTTAAAGTAACTTTCTAAGATGAATTAAAATAGTACCCAAAAAGTAATTTTTTATTATAATTTTCAAGAAGTTACGATAAAAAAAAGTGCCATAGTTTGCTCTGATAAGCAGTATTTTGTTTGGGCTGCTTCCATCACCACCAAATGGACAGTCAAGTGTGAAAAAAACACCTACAAACTGGGAAGATGTCCGTATCTTGCAGGGCAGTCTTTCATCACTGGGAAAAAAAATCCTTTCCAGTTACAATGCTACTTCTATTGCTGTGCTTCAGCTATGTGCCCTGACTGTATAGCACAGTAAAGCATCTGCTCCATGTTAGTTCAACCAGCTATATTTTTGATGAATCCTTAATTGTTACATAAATCAAAATTCACACACTATTTTTCCTTCAGGAAAAGAAAAAAAAGAAAAAAACCCCACCAAACTACACTCTATCTCACTGTATGGCAGGAAAGCACCAAAATGTTATAGTAATAGGCAAGAATAAACAGAAGAGGAAACATGTTTTAGGTGCACGCTGAAACTTTTAGTCCAACAGACTTACAGTCTAAAAAAGTGGTAACAGTGTTTTTCTCTACAAATTGGACCTAATTCCTTCAGCCTTCCAAGCTGTATAAAAACTAACATCATTTTGCTAGTACTACCCAATAGGAAAGTAATGTTTCGTAATTAGGCCTTAAACACAATACTCTCTGGATACTCTTCAATCCTAATACTTGAGTTAACACTGCTAAGTCAGGATCAAGACAAGCAGCTGGGACACTGAGGTCAGGATCCACTGGAGAAATGAGGCCCTGTTCCACAGAAATGTCGGATTTTGAGGAGTGAAGGAAAATGAGGGCTCTCTTCCTATTCTTCATTCAAAACAAAAAACCTACAGCGAGCCTAGAGCACCAAACCCAAACCAGACTGTAAGACACAGACAAGAACAGCAGGAGACGGGGCTGCCAATCCTTGCTTTACAAGAACTGCATGGGAACTTCCAATCACAACATTTTTGAAGAGTAACCATCACTCCAGGTCACTCTCACTGCATTTATGTCAATGTTTCTGTAAATGCTTCGGGTCTCAATTAACACATAAAAGCCCAACCACCACCAAACCCAGAAAACAGATTCACTGAACGGTTTTGACCAGCTCTAACGAAGAAATCTACAACTCTTTACAGTTGCACACCAGTTTGGTGTTTATTTCAACAACTTAAGTATTTAATAGATACCTTCACTTTTAATTACCATAAATGTCAAGAGCTTCCTGTAGGGTAAGAAGAGCTCCCCAAATGTTTCAATGGTTTTTAAGCTTTATCTGAAGTGGTTAACTTTAGAATTTTGTAATGAAAGCAGCCCTATAACATTTCAAAAACTAACAACCTTCATGCCTACACGTTTTCACCCTAAAACATATCCAAGAACTTTCACTGAATAATAGTGCCTCTTCTTGCACTTGACATTTATTAGTCATGATTTTCAAGTGAGGAGTATTTAATTACAAATAAAGGATCCCTGCCTTTGATAACTCTCAAGGAACTGCTAAGCATGAAAGAAAATATTATGCTGGAGCCTCCCCTTCAACTTCGCCATGTATATTTCTTTCTTTTGATAATTCTAATAAAATAGGCTGATTATCAAAGTCTACTTTAAGGCTTAATGAAGCGGTAAAGGTTGGGGTGATGAAAAAGAAGCCGGAACAATAACAGTAAAAACACAGTCATAGACTATGACGATCTAAGAAAAATTTTCTGGCCAATTAGATTTGATTGTGTTAAACAATGACAAAGTACAGAAGTAATTAGAAATCACACACAGTATTAGCAAGTGACTAAACACTGGTGCTGGTTAACTGTGCTTTATGCTTCCTGAAGATTGCCACATCCTTCTACCACATGTGTTTTAAACGAGAATCCGGTTTAATCATTGGAATTGTACTTTCACCTCCTATTTAACTGTGGCCAAATTGTTTCCTGAATTTTATCTTCCTGCTGGTTTTACTATTAAAAAACACTATTAATATTAAAAGGATATTATTGAAACCTCGTTCATATGTAGTCCAACATTGACAGTGACTAAAAAAAAAACCAGTAAGAAAGCTCAATAACTGATCTGGCGCATGCTTTTGTATTAAAAATATACGCTTATTTTGTGCATGTATATCTATCTAAATAAAAATCCAGACACACATACACAAACTGCGTCACACAACCAAGATTTCACATACCACCTTAGCAGCCCCAAACAGCTGCAAAGCGAAACTGCTCTGCCAGTTCTGAGCAGCTGAAATCCCTGTTGTTTTTGCATTTTAAAATAAATCCCCAAAAAAGCTTTCAAATCCACAAAAACACTCACATCACACCCACACCAAAAAGCACTTTACACCAGTGTTGAAAAGTGAGGGTTATTCACAATGGCTTGGCTGAACACTATGGCAGGGAGTCCTTCTTGACGTGAAATTAAATAGAGTCAGGCTCAACATTTCGTAAGCATCTTTGTATTCACAAAAGGTGTATAATACCACAGCAGTTTGTTCACTGAAAAACATGGGAGACAGAACAATACTTAAGATAAATGCTCATGGCCCATTTCCATAGTGCCTCAAAATAATAATACAAATCTGACTTCTAACACCACAAGTAAATCCAAAATACTACTGTGTTTTAAATCAGCACCCCCAATCTTAACATGTGTGTGAGAATAAAGAGACTGGAGAAGGGAAAAATTTCAGAAAGCACAAACACGAGTCAGCAGTTTAATGGACTTTCTTCATTTTAACCTTCTCCTGGTGATGCAAGACTCAGGAAGAATTCATCCTAACTCACCCACTCAAGTTTTCAGATAATTAATTGCCAGGAAAAAGTAATTCACGGGACATCCTTCAGCAACATTTCCACTGACATATTACTGAATACAAACAGTGTGCATCTGTCTGTACTGCTGCATCTGATTAAAAAACAAACATTACAGATATTTTAAGTACCTTGCAAGTCATATGTCAAACTGTCTATCAGCAAACCTGGTTTCAGTCAAGATTCCCATGGTCAAGGTGCAATAACAAGTGCCCATGCAAGACAGATCTTGTTTTACTGACAGTTGCAAGACACGTGGTAATGTCTCACGGTTAAATCATTCTGTGCCTCACTCTGAGTCTTTCAAATTAAAATTCAGAGAAAATTCTTTATGTGGCAAGAGGTATATAGCAAGCTCCTATCTGTTGCCTATTTTGAGTTTTCAAGCTCAAATTCCTTAAAGTCTTAAAAATGAAAAATATAAAAATTGCCTTTTCTCACAAATAGAATCACATTTAAAGTAAACCAGTCAAATTCACTCATCACACAGTAAGGAAAATAAGAACAAAACAAAACAAAAAGAGCAGGACTATAGGTAGACTGCTCTTCTATGGAAGCTTTGTGCAGTGTATGATCCTTCAAACCCTGACAGAGATGCAGTAATTACAGTTCAAGTTTAACATAGTCCCTTTTACTCTGTTCTCACCTTTAAGCAAATTTCTATTTAACCGAGGGCTGGGTTCATCTTTTATCCCTCCCTTCCACACAATGCTCAGAGATAAGAGGATTTATCAGAGGGTAACAAAGAAGCATTACATTTAGTGTTTGCTCAGAGCAAGCTCTTCAAGTTCCTCTTTTCTCACCTTCCTCTTGTTCTAAATTGTACATTCTTCCATAAAAAGGCTGCGTTAACCCTGTTCTGTGACTCATTATTTTGGGTAAGACTGGAATAAACTAAAGA
Source organism: Megaceryle torquata (assembly GCA_024611175.1). Taxonomy (NCBI): domain Eukaryota; kingdom Metazoa; phylum Chordata; class Aves; order Coraciiformes; family Cerylidae; genus Megaceryle; species Megaceryle torquata. Next base: position 16,434 of record JANIJG010005930.1, read on the forward strand.
TGGGAGATGATTCCCTTCACACAGACCCATTTCAATTTTCAGAGCAAAATCTTAAAAGGATGAAGAATAACAGCAATGCATTCAATCTAAAATATGTCTAGTGCCTACAGTAAAACTACAGCTAAACACCACAGCAAAACTGATTTTTTTCCATGTCACTACTAAGATAACCATGCTAAATTGTCACTTAATAAAAGCTTGAGTTAGTTGCTTTTAATTATGTATTACTGCTAGACACTGGCTGCAAGATCACAGTGCACCTTGCAAAGCTGGTTGCTGCAAAGACTTAACTCACCTGTGTTCATAAGAACTACCCACTACAAGGAGCAGAATCCATTTTGGGGCAAAACTCTATGAAATAAAGTTTCTCTGAACATTGCACAGTAACATCTTTGATAGGCCTCCTCCTCTTCAGCCTTCCCCTAACAGGGTTTGGATTAAGGGTTCTGGGAATCCTGTCTGTCAAAACATTTAGGGTTTTTTTTAGTTTGTTTTGGTTTTGAACACAGAGGACAGCAAGCATGGTTTAAGTAAGTTCCCTTAAATTCTAGGAGTAGAACTGATTTCCTGTTTCATTCCAGCAGTATTTGCTCAATTTAACCAAGTTATAATACTAGCCTGTAAAAGGAACAAGACTGGACTCATTAGGTATCATTCTTATTTAACCAAATTAAGAGTCATCAACCTTCTTCCCAATCCTAGGAGAACGTCTTCAACTTTTGTCAGCCCAAAAATCAACATTTACATCTCCTCAGATGGATTGCCTAGAAGAACAACAGAAAGAGCAAGGGAAAAAAGCTACCTGCTTTACAGTATCGACAAGCAATATCTGCACTGTGGTACCTTTCTCACCTTTGGATATTACCACCTTAAATCTTGCAAATGAGGGAAGTGGAAGCAAAGGTCTCACATTGCAAAAATAAGAAAGCAATTGCACTGTGCTTTTCACTAACTGAATGGGAATAACTGCTTAATACAGATGGCAGAGATGCAAGAATATGAATGTGGACAGCACCTTGTAGAGCAGTGCTTTTCTTTACTGAGAAATTACCCTGGTCATCTGACAGAGTTTGTAGGAAAGTGTTTTTATCCAGCGGTCTTTCAAAGTTGCTCTGAGAGTTTACTTGTGATAAGGAAAGGTAAATGAGTCAACAGCCAAGAATTAATTTAGCCTCAATTGGAATGGGATATTCCATTCAACCATCAGTCGGACCTGGTTTATCCTCAAAAGGCTTGTAAACTATTTTTGACCAGGTCAGCCTTATTCTGTATATCAGATCATTTAACCACTGTCTCGCTCTTGTTTCTGACTTCAAATATTAGTTCTGCTTCCCTGCAGTGCCACTGCTTTGCATAAACATTGTGCAAGTTTTCAAAACTAGATATTATGGCAACATCCTCTCAGTCCCATTCTGAACCTTTAATTACTAACAAATATAAATCTTCTCTTAAAAATTATGTTATATGTCTGGCTGGTTAAATATTTAATAAGTATTTAAATGCAATACTTTCTAGTGTTGGAAACTGGAATTAGTCAAGTAAAAACATGGTTTTAAACCCAAGCACTGGAAATGCACATTTTGTGCACTTCATTTCATTTTATAGTCTGCAAGAACTATTACAATTTTTAATAAACTTGTATCTGGGATTTGAAGCCAAACACTTATGTTCAAAAGGCACAAATTTATTAACTAAAAGACACCCAAAGTGGTAATAAAACGTATTCCCCAGTGGTATACTGCAAATGGGATGTAAAAATTACATTTTATTAATCCAGCTGCAATTAAAGAATAACAGCTGTACCATTTGCATTGCTATGTCCCACTTTCAGGGAGATGACAAATATTGTTCATTATTCATTATATATTGCTGATTGGCAAACATTTTTCTTAGTCCAGTAGTGATGTCTCTTGGGCATGGCTGCTCCTCTTTATGATTGCAAACCAAGTTCTCCTGGTATCATGGGGTTTGCAAATGCTAAGAGTCTTTCTTTCTTTCCTCTAAGATGTTCCACATTTCAAAGAGAATGGTAAATTTCTGCTGAAGCCAACAAAACTAAGCAACAAATATACAGAGACAAGTATCTGACTAGCAAGTTTTTAAGTGTTACCAGCAGATACTTTTCTACAATTAATAAGCCAGTATCACATCCTCCATCTTTTTATTAGGATAACATATTCAAATGCTTGACAAGTAGAAAATGAGAAGCAAATAAAAATAGTAGCTAAAATTTAGCTAAGAAATCTACAGAACTTCCTGTTACTTTTTACAAATCAAAAAGAACAACTAACGAAATCATCTTTCTTTGGAATTAATTAATACTGCGTGCAGTAGATAAAATAGGGGCATCATCCTGCTTCCACAGTTTGCCATGCTCTGACTTCAAAGTTGGAGTGCACACACTGCTCTGTAAACATTAAGATTTAAAAAAAAGGAAAAAAAAAAAGCAAAACTTGTATGATTTCTGACAACAGATATAAAGCCAAAGTAGGTATGTAACAATCAAATATTGGTGTCCTGCTGCGTACATCAGAAAATCTTAACTGCTTTCTTAAGATCTTTATGGTCTGGCTCCAAGAAAACAACTTTAGAGTTCTCCATTTAAAATTAATTTTAAGTGTTATCTGCAGCCCACAACATTTTTAGTTAATATTTACTCAATTACTGGCAGGTTTTTTAACAAAACAGTAAAAATACCACCCACTATCCCTACCCAAGATAAGCATCATACTGTCTCTTCAGCCTTGGTTATGCTGCTGACTACACAGTAACAAAGTTAACCTGGTTAACCACTTTCAAACCCAGTGATCAAAGAGCACAGAAGCAACAAGAAACAAATATTTTTTGTTTTCACATCCAGAGACTAAAGTAGCAAAATATCACATCTGACAATAAAAACAGCATTTGAAAGTAACATCTGACAAAAAGTAAAGACATATGAAATTTTCTTATAAACGGACCTCCCAACGCGTACACAGGTCATTAGCAGTGAGGATGATGATGCATTACAACTACTTCACCATGTTAAAAGCAGCTGCACAAACAGCAGCAGAAAGTCAGGTGGCAGGCTACACATCTCTCCACTGCACTGAATGGTTTTTGCTCAAGGCTTCTCCAACGGCAAAATTTCTATTGACTTCAGTAGACTGAGAGCTGGAGCAATGGGGGTGAGGGTTTCATGGGATTTCAACAAGCCTACAGATAGAGGCAGGATGCAATTTGGCAAGATTTAGTCACTCTGGGGTGAAAACACCGCCATGTACCAAGCTCTGTGCACAAAGATGCAACCCCCTTAGCAAGGTCAGTATAGCTAAAAGGAGATGCCCTGCTTCTTGGTACCAGGGACTCATCCTTACCAGTGCAAAGAACACACTAGGAAATCCTTTTCTCACAGCTTATTGCCCATCCCCAAGGGCCCGCTCTTTCCCCTCCCTCCCCCCACAGGTAAAAAAAAAACAACATAACACTTTTTAGGAGGAAGTTAAGAAAGGTTTACAAAGAAAATTAATGCCTACCAACTCAAAAGGCTGCAGCAAAGACCAGAGATCTTCTACATCAAGTTTATAGTCTTAGAGCAATAAAAGATGACTTCACCAGATTAGCAGCAAAATAAAAATATTGTGGAATTTGGGCAAGGTTTCTGTTATCGGGGAACACGACAAATGATCACAGCCAATTAGATCAAATTTAGCTCATTCGAGTAGGCAGGCAGCAAGTAAAGCAGCGCTGGGCGGCCGAGAACTCTTCTCACTCCGCAAGCGGCGCGCGCCCGTATTACAAACCGCGCGGCTTTTGTAGTCTCTCGTTTCTGGGCGTGGCAGCCCAAATCCTCCGGCGGCTGCGCACTCAGTTGTTCTAGTAGTTTCTCCGTTAGTTCTCCGTGTGCAGCTTCACAGCCGGCAGCGCACCTCCCCCTCCCGGCACCACCTCAGCGCTGACAATCCCGGGCAGAACCCCCGCGGCTACACGACCCATCCCCACCAGGCAACGACCGCTGCCGGGGATGGGCGCCTCACCCCGGTCTGCACAGCTCCTGTCCTGCAGACAAAGCCGTCAATGTCCCGCTTGCCGCGCAAACCTCCCCCAAGCCGCTCCCAGCCCCACAAGCCACAAAAAGCTGCTATCATTGTGACACAGCTCGGCTTCACTGACTTTTATGAACAAACCCCCCAGGTACCTATTACAGATCCCACCATCTCCAAGCAGATGAGGTGCCTCGGGGGTGGTGAGCGCAGCGAGGAGAGTAGTAAAAGAACCGTCTGTCACTGTGCTGGCTCTAGCTGGGATGGAGTTAATGGAAACTTGACAAGAGCCGTGCTTGAACATGCTTCGCTCTCATTTGGGTGTTGAACCGGAGTGGTACTAAATGAACTCCCCCAGCTACACAAGAAGAGAGTGTTCTCCTCTGATGTCAGCACGAATCACGGTGGGCTCAGAGTTGGTGACATAAGTGGGGAGCCACCACAGTGGCGAGAAAGCTCATTAGTGCTTCGAGAGCCTGTCTTGTCTCCTGCTCAGCCCACCGGGAGGACTCCTCCGCCTTGCGGCCCCGGGTCCCCCCGCGAGATGCCGCCCATGCCCCGGGATAGCGCCAGGGGCCCCGCGGGAGGCGGAGACCTGCGGCAGGGCCGCTGCCCCTTCCGACCGCTGAGCCCGGTGGGGGCCCGTCAGGGAACGGTCCCTTCGGGATCGGGGGGGGGGGGGGAGGG
>JANIJG010005930.1:21242-36488 GCA_024611175.1 Megaceryle torquata
CTACACGACCCATCCCCACCAGGCAACGACCGCTGCCGGGGATGGGCGCCTCACCCCGGTCTGCACAGCTCCTGTCCCGTAAACAAAGCCGTCAATCTCCCACTTGCCGAGCAAACCTCCCCCAAGCCGCTCCCAGCCCCACAACCCACGAAAGCTGCAAAACAGAATCCCCGCAGCTATCACTGTGCTTTACTGACTTTTATGAACAAACCCCCCAGCTACCTATTACAGTTTCCTTACAAGAAAAAATTTTCCCCCTTCCTTCACATCTTCCAACAAAAGGCAGCCCTGTAAATCACAGGCTGATCACTGAATTTTTCCTTTCACAAAGTCTCTCCAATGCATCAACAACATCAACTTCCTGACTTCCCAACATCGCCTCAGATATTCAATGACGTTCACCAGTAAGTGGCAGAACATAAACATCTACTTTTAAAGAGCACATGGCAAGCTTGTAACATGGCAGGCTGCCTTCTCCTTGTTACAGGCTTCTGGAATAAAAACACAGCCTGAGTAGCTGTAATAGTATTGTTTACTTAAACAGTATTTGTGAGCCTTATTTCTTGTCATATCACGTGTTCTAGGCAAAAAATTTCAGACTGACAGTTCATAATCACTACTACAGGGAACAACTTAGAGAGTGTTTTCTCTCCGATAATGGGAATAAGCCTTGACTTGTAGGCAAAAGGACTGGGTTGCAAATATGCCTCCATCCCCAAAAAATCCAAACTCCACACTGAATCTGAAGATCTGTAACAGTTTTTGTGTAGGCCTGATTCAGGACCTTTTCTCCTCAAGAAACGGCTCTCCCTCTCTCTGCTGAAATCCTACTAAATCCATCAAAAGGTCTTTACAGATGTGACAGTCTCTCCTGAACTTGGGGCTGCCTTCAAATCTCATGCACACTGTGGCATTTTCAACAACTGAAATGCACGTTATAAAGGTTTCCTGTCGACCCAAAGCAGCTTCACAGCATGATACATCTGAGAACTGGGAAGAGGACAGCACAGGCTGCCTATTTGCAAAGTTTCTGAAGGAAAGAGCAGACCTTACATAGGTTTGTAAAGTCTGTCTCAAAGAGAAAGAAAGAAAGAAGCAAGGAAAAAGCATTTGAGGGGAAAAAAAAAGGGGGGGGGGGGGCATGACATAGATTCTTATTCTTTTCAGTGAATTAATCAATTCACTGAAATAAAAATGGTCGTCCAGGAACACTGGATGTACACACAGACCAATTTTACCACCATTTGAATTCTTCAGCACTGTGTCTACTTGCCATATGAGCTCCACTACATTATAAGCTTACTTCTAATCTGATCTAGCATGATCAGATACTTTCTTATTAAGAAGACTGGAAGGATGGGGTGTAGGAGGGTGGGTGGCTTTTTCTGGTTGGTTTGTTTGTTTTGTTGTTTTCTTTAATACAGAAATGTGACAATAGTAATGAATTGCCACTTCCAGGCCATAATATTCAACTGACCTACTTGAAGGAATTCCCCCACCCCCTGCTACCCCCGGAATTTTGTATTCAGTCGAACTGATTTCAGTGCAGAATACAACAAAGCTTCATAAACTTACTATGCAGAATCTATAGTGAAAAAAAAAAAAAAAGTTGCACATTCTGAACTTGAAATCGTTGGGGAAGAATGAAGAGAAACCCCACTGTCAGCAAGTGCTACGCAGGAAAATTAGTCTATTTCTTCTCACTCTTCTTTTTCCAAGACAGTAAAAATCTCTTTAAAATGTGAACCATCTTTGCTTGAAGAAGTGGTTTATGCAGACCATGAATCCTGCAATCCTACCTTACCATAGAAAGCACAGACAAACTGCCTGTCAGGACTGTCTTCAGGTTCCCAGGCCAAGTACAACCACTGCTTGTTTCTCTAGGCTATACTAAAAGGCACAGACTTCCCCCAAGTATATACTCTTTCCAAAATGGTTTGTTACACAGAACTTTATTTTCACCACATAAGGTTTAGCGTTACCTTGGTTGCTGCACATCATGATATTTTTAAAGGACCTGAAGCGTTACAGTCACTTTCCATTAAGTGAAACGTTTGGAAATTTCAGATAAGCTCAGGAAAAAAAAAATAGAATTAATGTGGAGGGCCTAAATGTAAGAAAACCCAGCAGGCTCTCACACATTAGAGCAGTGTGGGTTCCTGAATTCAGCTCTCAAAGAACCCAAATACAACAATAATGATCTTGGCACAGGGCATTTCCTGCAGATTAATGGCCAGCAGGGAGGAGCTGATGGCCCACAGCGCAGCCAAGGGCCATTAACCCCAGCCAGTCATTAATTCCCAGGAAGTGTCCTGTGCCAAGATCATTTTCTTATTTCAAAATGAAAAGGAGCAGAGACTATGTAGGTTTTTTTGCTTTGTTTTAATGAATGATGCTATTCGGTTGCTATCTCCAGGGTATAACACCTAGGCAAGTTAACTGGCTGTACCTTAACTGAGGGACTGCAAGTGCAGAGAATGGGCAAAACACACAACCCAAGCAGAGAACACCCACTGTATACATCGGGTATGGCTGCAGCCCTACTCATTCTTCAGAAACATGAACTGCTGAATCACTGCATCATGAGCAAAGACATTGCTGTGAGCTGCACTGAATCATTCCCAACGCACTCTCAATAACAAGGCATGGATCTGCCTCGTTCATGTAAAAAAATATCATGTTGCTCTAGAGCAGACAGTGCCATGGACTTTACATAATATTTTAAGGAAGAAAAGTGACAGTTATGGTCCTTACCACTCCTGTCATTTACACCTGCTGGTAACTCACACTTCCAAGTATCACATCCTAAAAAAAAACCCTAACAAAATAATCTAGAACAACATCTGATTTGTGTGGACAATTTCATAAAAGCTCTCAGCTTATAGCAAGTAGGTATGGATTAGCGTAGACACCAAGTAAGACACAACAGTGAACCCATGCTTACAAGCTGACTTGTCACCATAAACTTTAGTCTTCAATTAACAGGCAATCCAAGTGCTTCACTATGATGTTTCTTCAGCACAGGTAACTAAACACACGGCTGGAGTAGTCCCACTGCAGCTCTTAAGTGAAGCCAACTTGTAGGTACTGATGGCATTTGCTACAACCACCCTTGTGTACCTTGGACTCCTGATGGACTCATTCACATAGTACCCTTAAAGATAACCTATCTGAAAAACTTGCACACAGAGAGGGATTTTTCAAAGGGCATCAGGTGAATAACCATCTTTGAGATGTTGAACCTCATCAACATGCTGCTTTATCAATCATACAGCCTAGCACAAAACTGGCTGGCAAGAGAGTATACGGGGGGCAGGCACCAAATTCCCCAAAGTAAATGTTTTTAGAAACATTTTTATTACATTGACAATGTGAACACAGAGAGGGGAAATCTTATCTTTAAATTCAGAGTTTAGCATATCTCTAGGTTATCATGACTGCACGTTCCTGAGCTTAATTTCGTTAGTCTATAATCATGCAATTAAAGTTCTTGCTAACAGCATTATCACTGCTTTAAATACCAATACATCACCAGACTTCAGGTTAAGAGATCTCTGTTCTATAAATACTCTCCTAGTGTCTTACAAATTAAATGAGGTCTTGGTGGGAAAAAAGACAAGGCAGAACAAAAGCCTTAAAAATTATTCTAAGCAACTAATCTCCAAGAAATTTCACCATCCTCTTATTGGTAAACTGTGTCACCTCTAACTAAACTACTCAGAGTTCTAAAAAAATAAATAAATAGTTCTCTTTTCTCATCTTCTTTCCCCTCCAAGTTGGCAGTCAGAAATTAATCTGCTAACTTAGTGCTTGTGAAAGACACACGCTATTTCTCAGAGCTTTAAAGCTGAGCTTACTCTACAGAGTATCTCCCACACACAGTCCCTTCCTAATCTTCTGTAAAGTGCTTCTTTTCAAAGATGAGGCTGTATGAAAATGGATTTTTCTGTACTAGAGAAGAACTTAGATGTGTTTTTATTTAGCAGTAAACAACTGTGCATGGTGACCTGCTCTTACAGTCCCTAGTCTTACAGAAGGCTAATAAGCACACACACACCCCCTCCCCCCAAGAAAGGAGCACATATAGTACTGTGGAGCATCAGGCTCTCACTGAGACTATATGTGAGCAAAAGGGAATGATCCTAGCACCCTTGTTACAAGTGCTCGCTGTCCTCTGGTAATAAATAATTTATATGTTTACTGGGAATAAAAATAATTGATGGTGGGACTGAATAAAACTAGCAATGCTTTTCAGGAATCCGTTGCCCATCTGGTACAAAGGCCAGCCCTTCTAGCCTGTTGATTATTTTGTTAGATTTACTCCCACAATGAAAAGCAGAGCTGAAGGGTTTTCGGTATTAAGCAGAAAAGTGTATTAAAACCCACACTGCATTAACAGAGGACAGATTATCCACTTACATTTCCAGAGAGTGAAGTAGAGCACCAGAAACCAAAACACAGAACTAATTCAGTTCCTTGTCCAAAGATGGATCCAAATGTCACAGGAAGGTGAACACACGCTCTATAAAATGCAGCTTTTAGCCTCTTGCCCAAGCCTCCTACAGCCACAGCAACTTCTGAAAAGCAGCAGTAAAAACATCTTTACACAAACATACCGTAATAGCCTTTTTCTTCAGAGCAGATGTCCTCATAGCAAAGCAACTAGACCTCAGTCCAAAAAAAACACACAGATGTTGCAATGTGATCTCCACACCAGAAAAGGGGCAACAATCAGAAAACGAAAGAAACTGCAGATCCCTGATGGGGTCTGAACTTCCAGGTTCATCTTCATCACTGAACAAAAGTTACTGCAACATACACCACACGGGACTGGATTTCCAAAGCAGTTCAAAACTGCAGCAAAGAACTAACTTCTTAAATACTCAAACAGCTGCTCAGTTTTAGTGCCACTCCTGTAAAGCAGAAGAGACCTTGTCAACCTATCCAGGGAAAGTAAAGAAATTCTAGATGTTATGATGAAGTGTGCACCTGTGACACTTTAATTCTGTCAACCCAACGTACTGATTTTTCTGGGTCAAAATTAGAGAACACAAGAATAGTCTCAACAATTGACAGAACAGTGAACAGAGCAAAGTTTAAATATTTATTCTTTCAGAGAAACCTTTGAATGTTAGTGCAAAAATCTTCCCAGTAGAAAAACAATTCTTCCTTTGCTAACTCTGGTGCCTTTAATTGCTGACAATGCTTTTTTTCATGCTATAGTACTCCAGAGTACATCCACTGTTTATAAAACTAGTGAAAAAAGTTTTTAAATGTGCTCAAGAATTTACAAGCATAAATTCCAGATTAAATTTACTGATATATCCAAACTCCCCTGAAGTCCTTCCTGCAGCTCCTCTGATAAGAGATTGAATAAATAAGAAATATCCTAACAGTTTTATAATAGCTCAGGGTCTTCTCTGACCTCTTTACTAGGTGCATTGACCTCTCTACTGAACAGCCTCACAAAACATCCTCAAATTAATGAAAGGTTACACATTCTTGTTAGCTAGAAAGCGTGTTTAAACACAAGTAAAAGCAAGGCCTGCAAGGGGGTACATCCACCTGTGGGCACATTTTCCATCTACACATTATGCACATTTCCCTTTAGCTTCAATTGAAGAGACAGCAACAGAGGTTTGGGTTTTGGTTTGTTGGTTTTGTTTTGTTTTTGGTTTTTTTTCAGGGGAAAAATAATTGTTACATCTTATATAGGAAAAAGAAACAACTTGGTTCTCCCTTACACAGCTCTGAAAAGGCTTTTAAGAATTATATGAGCTTTTCAAAGAAGGATGTTTTCTTAAGTATTAGCTGTTCCCCACTATTGGTAACTTCCTTCTAAGTCCAAAAGGGACTAACCAGTTCAACAAGGAACACCACAATTTACAGAAAAGTGAAAGAGATTATTCTCAAAACTAACAAGGAAGACACACACACACATAAACCTCTACACAACTGCTATAAAAGGCAAATTGTACTGCCTGCAGCTCTTACTTTGAAGGTCAGATATTCTCTGAGTCATCAAAGAAATTGCTCTTCAAAAGGTGAGAATAACAGTTCCTGTATACAGAAATGTTCTGCCCAGCTATTTTGTGCAGAGAGGACCAATGATAGCCTTTTTCACTCCTAGCTGGGAACTGCAGGCCAAATGTCATGCTAAGATAATAACAGGCTGATTTCAGAATATTGAGAAGCCGCTTGAAAGTGAAAAACAACTTCCACAAAATGAAGAAATGGCAGTGTTTCCACACAACTGCAGCCCAAGATGATTTAAGGGAGCGAACAAATTAGTTTCAGCATCTTTGTTCCTCTAATTTATCAATCTGCAATTACTGTCATTGTCATAATAATTTGTATCAGTTGTAATTTACCCAGTTAAGAAAGAGGCAGATGCTAAAACCCAAATTACGTAATTACAAGAAAGAATGTTATTGATATTGTGTGTGCTCCAGTTAACCATGGCACTTAGAGTGGACAGCTTCTCTTTATCTCCACGGAGGCAGAATTCCACATCCTTCTCATTTTTTTCTCTGTAAACAAACAATAATCAACACCAAAAAAAGCTCCCAGCTACAGAAACCACTCCATTGTGTCAATGGTAATAACTCCGAGCCTTAGTATACTGCTTTTCGTGAGCAGTTGAAATAGTCAGATTCAACAGAAAGAAAAAAAAATTAGGACAACACTGACCTGTTCATTTCCACTAAGAACACAGTTTTCCCAGAGCATTTTTCTGGGCTGAGTGTGGAACTTCCATATTTGCAGAGCCTTTGAGCCGCTGGCTCTGACGAATGGCAGCTGACCCAGGGCACCCCCACAGGCAGGGGCAAGGTTTTGGCGGGAACACAATAAGAAGCTTGGAAGTCTACTCCTCAACATTTTTTCTTCCAGATCAACACTGCCACCTTCCACTTACATAAGGACTCACATCTCTTAGTTGATTAACATCCTCCATTTTGCATCTGTTCCTATGGCTTTACTTAGCACAAGTAAATGAACGCATACTTGAGCTCTCCTTGGTATCACACCACTGCTGAACTCAAGAGTACGAAATCTTGGTCATCTTTTCACCTTCCAACCCTTACTGTGAAAAGCAGCAAAGCTCAAAAGACTGTTTTGCCTCCCATCCTTATTATTCAGCATACAGAAAACGTCTGGAGCAACTCAATCTTGGGTACAATTTAAAGTTCTTTTAAAAATATTAGAGATTTTTTTTTTTTTTTTCTCCACCCACAATCAAGAGGAAGTCACTGCAATTTACCTCATTCGGCCCCTATTTCCACAGTGAAATGACTCACTTGTGAACATAATTTTTCTCCAAACCAGATGATGCAGAAGCAGAATGCTGTTCTCCCAGTGCTACTGTTAGAGATTGAAAAAGGACTGAAGGACTTGCCTGTGGCCATAGGGATCACAGCAGGTTGTTGGTTCCACCATTCTTGTCTGGTCTTTTTAAACATCTTGTTTAAAATTCTCACATCCAACCTGCCCCTCCAGTTAAGTGTATAAATAACTGCATCCTACAAAACTGAATTGTACATTTTTGAAAATTTAGATCATCTGAAAATTTAGATCATCACAGATTTTGGTTTGTGGTGTTTTCATCGCATGCCCGTTTTATGCCATAACTAAAGCAGATAAAGAAACTTGCAGGAAGACAAAACAGCCTTTATTTACTTTCTTATTATTCTGTAGCAGCCAGACCCATGTCTGTTGCAGTGTTCCTGAGAGCTGTTACTGCTAAAAGGTAATCTGATTGAGCCAGAGCCTTCAACACATTGAGCAGATGGCTATAAATAATGCAAAGATGATGAACTTAGTGGAGATATCACAAAAAACCCCATTCAAGTCACTAAGTCCAACTTATTAGAACATCTGTAGGCCAAGTCACGCTATACACATCTTTACAACTAGCGCAGGAATTCAAGACTCATTCACCAATTCAAATTCTTCTTTTGTCCATCTGTAAAGCAAGGAACGTGCGCACTTGTAAAACCCCTTAAAGATCTGTTTCTACTTATACTGCCTTCAAAAACTTGTACTGAATACATAAACTGGTACATATCGGGCACTGTCAGAAAAAAATACAAAGCAGTTGAAGAAGTGCATTTATTACACTACAGAGTATTGTGCGGGTGTTCAGAGAATGAGAAATCTTTAATTTTTATTTTTTTTTTAAGCATAGCAAGCACAGATGACTATGATATGGGGAAGGTTTGCCTCACTGCTAATTTCCCATCTCACTGTCTTCTGTCAGCTGCATAGCTCAGTTTGGATTCTTGTGTTGAAATTCTGGGTTTAGGAGAAATAAAATTTCAAATAAAAAAGAATGAAAATTGGGATTTGCATTTCTCCACTTTAGCTAATAAATGGCATGGAGGTTTATATTCCCATTTCCTTCACCAGTCTCTTCTATTCATGTGTGTGTGTCTCTGTAGCACACTCTTAAGAGCAGCAAATACTCCTAGAAAATTTAGCTAGCATGTCAGAGTAACTTCTGCAATTTATCTTTAAATAGATTTCAATGGCAATCTTTTCATTTGAATAAAAGCTTGCTTAGCTGTTTTGCAGATAAAGAGCCCAAAGAATCAAGCATCCCTCTCAACTTGCAAAAGACTCAGTAAGTACTTAAGGACAGTTCATCTCTAAACCAGAAAGGCTTTAAGACTCATTTAAAACCATTTTGCCACTTTTTAACGTGTATGTTTTCACAATCTGCTGTTTGTATAGAAAATTTACCCACAAACAAAAAGTGAAAATTTGTGCCATAAACATAAAGTCTTTCAGGTTTCTACCAACTACAGAACAGAAACAGCCTTAGGTAGTTAACCACTACTTATCCCCAGTTGCTGGCTTATATTTTAAAGGAATTGTGGGATTCATACTTTTGGTAAACTCAAGAACTAATCATTTCAAAGAAAAACTTCAAGTAAATACATTAAGTAGGCTCCATCTCTAACCTCTACCCTCCATCAGAAGCAAACAATCTGAAGTATACCTCAGGGAGAAGGCTATTAGTCTACCTCTCAGTTTCAAGTCAGCCTGGAAAAAGTATGAGACTTAAGAGAGCTGGGAAAGCATTGACAGGAAAGATTAGCAGTGATGGCAACACCAGGGAAAATAACACAGGAAATACAGGCAGTTGATGTTAGTCAGTCTTTCTTTTACAACGTAAGAGAAGCTTCTCATCAGCTTCCTATTTTAGGATTTGGGATAAGTAGTAAATTTTTTGTTTTTCAAATGTTTATATTTCTCAGCTTTACTTTCGTCTTTCTATTCCTATAATCATATAGCTGTTTGACACATACATTATATGATTGACTTCATATATTATTCTACTTGGCTCTTCCTCCCTCTCAAAAATAAATTTGTGACTTTCCCCTTTTTGGGGGGGAAATTACCACCAGTATGTTCCCATTTGGGAACAATACTAATGTTGCTTTACCACTTGGGAAATAACCCATCGAAATATTAGCCCACATCACTTTCAAGTGATGTACAACTCAGCTCCACTGGAGGTAAACTCTCAAGCCAAAGGCAGCATCACCATGCTGACCTTAATAGCTACCCTCTGACCATCCCCTGGGCTAAATTTCCTTTCATTGCTGGTCCTGTCCCTTCCTGCCCAACCAAGCACATCTGGATTTTATAACCCTGTGCAAGAAGCAAAGTTAAGCAGCCACTGAACTGCATAGAGGCTAGAAACCCAACAATATTGTGACGGCAAAGATTCCAACAACTCGTCTCAAATTCAAATAGCTGCAACATATGCAAAAAACATTGAACTACTGTAACGCAAAAACTAACAGTTGTTTCAACAACCACACAGAAAATAATAATCATTAAATAAGAAGACATTACCCAAAGCCCTCATCATCCTTGCGAACAGGTGGCAGCAGGTAACACAGTCTCGGTGATCCGATTCAGCTCAGTTATTTTCTTATTCCCCTCGAGGCTTCTCAGCAGCAGTTCAACAGTGTTTAAGAGAGAGAGGACACACAATTTCCAGAACACTACACTTTGAGTCTGTCCTGAAATGAATAACTGCATGGAAATTTAGAAAATGAAAAATATCAAGCTAGCCTCACAGATCCATAATTGAATGCCCCATGATGGTTCAAGTTGGGCAAGTCAGCTGTAAATTGTTACACCTTAAGCTTTCAAGTAGCAGCATGGAGACTTGGGAGATATTTCTGGTTCCAGCTATCTATTCACGCAGTTAAAATTTGCATTAGTTAGCATGTCTAATGCCAGATTCACTCCAGCAAGACAGTGAATTGACGGGTCACCCTGACCCTAACCCGTGAAAATGCTGCTCTAAAACTTTGAGGCAAGCACCAGAATCAACATCATATCATGCACAGTACCAAACACTTCCCTTGCTAAACCCTGAGCTTTCAGCACAGCTCCACCACATACCACAACACGCATCTAACGAGCTGTTGGAGCACACAGAGCAGCACTCCTGGAGTGCAAACTAAAACATTTCATTAATCTACAAGTGGAGATTTATGAAAATCAATGTCATAGTGTCACTGTAAAGTGTCGTCTTTGTTTCTCCTTTCCCCATTCCTGTATCCCTGGATACCACATTCGATTATTCAAAAGGGTTTTTTTTTTCATTTCCCCACTGCCCAGCCTTTCAGGAGCAGCACGCTGTACTTTACAGAACTCTCTTCTCTGCAAGTCGGGAGTTTTCCTTTGTCATGGATCTCCTTATCCCACCAACCAGAAAGCTTCTACTTCTGATCATATTAATGACTGGGGCAACATTATTTCAATATCGACTTTCCTGACAATGCTGAATAACGTTGTCCTATTAATAACATACATGAGATAAGGTTAAACATGTCTCCTTTAGGCCAAGTGTCACAATGATTAATATTTATAGATCTGCAGCGATTAATATTTATGGATCTGCAGCCCAATGACACTTTAACTCAACAAGTTATTATATAATAACAGCTGTGTCTAGAGAAAGAAAAAAAAAAGAGTAATAATTTACTTCACCTAATTATTAAAGAAAAAAAAAAAAAATCCCAAGAAAACCAAAACCACAAATTTTGGCCTTCTTATACGTAGTTTTTGCTCTCTCTCTCTCTCTCTCTCTCTCTCTCCGCTATATATATTCATTTACACACATACAAGCCAAGAAGCATAAGTACCTTGACATAAAAAAGTCTGAAATTGAGTTATTTTATAAACAGAAAATTAGAATTTAAAAATAACATGACCAGTCACTGGTGGCTTTTGGCACCCTGATGTCACTAGCTGATGGTTTATAATGACTTGCAACATCTAAGTTAAATTATTTCATAATTACCTGAGGTCTGAAGTGTTTTGATCTGCTCCCTCGCCACACACACCCACTCACTGTGTATTTGCACCCCCAGATTGATTACATTTTGCACAAGCACAGATGATGATGCTCACCAAGAAACAGCTTTGAAATCTTCACTAGTTTTCCTCATCCAGAAAGTCTATGAACCACCTGTGCCCCACTGCAGAAGATGCTCAATGCCATCCATGTTCTCTTATGTTTAAATGTTCTACTAATAAGGCACTTACAGGCTGCCTACAGGACATGAACATGAAATTCATTCGAGCTATCAGGAGATAAGTTATTGAAGTCCAGTAAGGTCAGCAGCACAGCTACTACAGATCTGTCCTCCTCTAAGGACAGCTGCCCCAGTTTGGTCCCTAGACCAAAAGACTATAAAGTCTTTTTAGATATCGTCACCTCTTGGGTAGCTATCTTTATGTATAATAGCACATAAGAGCCAAAACCAGTACCAGAAATCATCCAGAGTTTTAATAAACAATGCAATTCTACAAATGGCCTCCTCTTAAATATCTGAAATGCATTCCTCAATGATTTTTTTTTCTCTTCCTTTCACTCTGAAGCAGACTCAATTATTACATCAAAGAGACAGCTAATGTGAAAATTAATACAGAAAAACTAATTTAAGCAGAAAACTGGCAAAAAGAAAAGTTGTAGGTGGTAATGGATGACATTCCATTTGTTCCCTCTGAAAGGAAATGGGGAGATCTCAAGTTAAAAAAAAAAAATTAAAAAAAAATACATACATTGAGTGGTGTCCAGTAGTGTCCAGTAGCGTTCAACCTTTTGGTCTAATGGTCTGCTGAGAATCAGGACCATTAGAAGCTCATTGAAACACAGAATCATAGAATCACTTAGGTTGGAAAAGGCCTTTAAGATGGAGTCCAACCCTTAACTACCAACAATGAGGGGTGCCACACAGGGCTATAAACACTAATTCTAATCTCACTGGAGCCAGCAGAACAATATCCGTGAGCAAACTGCAGCTTGGCTCCCAGTACAACACCCAGACTGTTAGATCAGGAGCTCCAGAGAGCAGAAGGAATCAAGTGTGGCAGCACCACTCATCTCACAGTGTATTTGCACCCTAACATTTTTAATAACTGAAATACTTTTTTTTAATTTTATTTTTGAGGGACAGCATAGCAGTGGATTGGCATTCACAATTCTTCAAAAACAACTGGCTGCAATAGCTTTATAGATTATAAAAAAAATAAATATGAGACAAAATGTAGTATCTCTAACCTTTTATAGAAAGCACAGTGAGGGGTCAGCAGAGTATGGTGCCTGTCATTCCCACTCCAACTACAATCACTGCCAGAGTCCAATCAGCTTAAACACTCCAGGGTGTTAGTGAGAATCTTTTCTTTTGACACACGGCTTATGTCATTTATTGACCAAAGCTGAACAAGTCAGAAACTTTAAAGAAAACCTTCAGAAATTAGTATTACGGGCTCTGAAGTAAGAGAAAGGAAGAGGTAGAGGCAAATGGCACACTCTGTAACTGCAACTGAAAAGTATATAAATGGTTTATGATGCTCAAGTGTCACCTTCACATCAACAGTAAACTAAATACAAAGCCAGGGTTAAGGTTTATATACTGTGATGCACATAATAGTGGCAAACTGCTGTGAAGAGGCTGTGCTTCTTTTTTTATTATTTATATAAATATATACAGGCATTAGTGGTATATTTATCAATAAAAATATGTTATATATTTATATCTACATAAATACACATGTGTATTCGATAAGCTTTTTTTGGACGAAGTCCTGAGGATTCTTCCTCTTCCTTTTTAAATTGTTCCCTGGTCACTAAGATCATTTACTGCAAAATCATTTACCTCTCCACAACCCTTAAAGTCTCCGAAGTTCTGAAAATACTAGGTCCTTGAATAGAAAATAAATAGCAATATTTTATTACATTAGACAGAGGCAACCATAAACAGTAACTGAATCTGATGGATCAATTGTACAAACATTTTTGGTTCAGGCCAGTCATTAATCAAGCCTACACCTATTGTCATATTTGCAGGATTCTAATAGAGATCAAAATTAAAAAGGGCGTGTAAGGGTCTTGATTAATTACCATTTTCACTGACAGTTGCTCAACATAAATTCTGTCTGATGCCTTTCAACGTAGCCCTTCATCAGCGTTATAGCTCTTTCCTGCTCAGAACTTCTATACAGTTTCTCAGGAAAATGAGTATTGTGCCCTTAATTTCAGTAGTTCTCCACCAGGAGCTGCACAGCAGCAGAGAGATGCACAGTGGCTTTAATACCTTCACCATAACACAAATAAGAATTCCTTGATGGTGTAAACAGATTTAACCAGACACTACTGTCAAAATAAACTGGTTGTTTTTGGAAGCAATGTTACACTGCCAAAGCTAATGGTCACTGCTTCAGGGAGACACAATTCTACCCATAAATATTCTCAGAAATGATTTGGTTTACATATTTTTGTTCTTATGAATATTCTCCTTTGCAGCCAAAGTTTTTTTTGTAAGCTTCATGAAACTATAAAGTTGGTATAAACCTCTAAGACAGATAAACACAATAAACATGAATTGTAGCAAAAGTAGTGTCCTGTTTGTCTGAAACAGTCTGTTCAAATCAAAGATGAACAGGGGTTTTGTGGGTTTAGTTGTTTTGGGGTTTTTTTTTTGCCTTCTTTTTTAATTATTATTGAAGTAGCCTAACATTTAGAATCTGAGAAACAGGGAAAGTCAATCTTTTTCTTGCAGTTTCACAAGAAAACTGCTGAACATTCATTAAGGAATAACTAGTCATATCAGACAATATTTTTATATCTTAAGCATATTTAGAGACATTTCTATCCTATTGATGGCTTTCATACAAATTACTTTGATATGTCTTCTCTTTGAATTCCCTTTGACACAGGGCAATTACCTCATGCTATAGAAAGCTCTTCCTCATTCAGCAGAAGAATAGAGCACTTTTTGTTCACACCAGTACACTTGCAGCACTCAACCAGCAAAGACATTTTACATTATCAGAAATAGTAGTTTGTTGTTTGGTTTTGGTTGGTTGGTTGGTTGGTTTTTACTTGCTTTATTTCAGCCACCTAACTTCACCAAGTATTACCAATTTCTTGATAAGGAGTAACATGGTGCTCAATCTACATTCCATAGCCACTTTTCTGGGTCTGTTTCTAGAATACGACACAATTCGCTCTTCCTGTTAGGACTTGAGGCAAAAGGAGAGCAACTTCTGTGGGAAGGGTGGTCATGGTGATAGTCACAGTTTTGGTACCAAAGAGCCAAGCACAAGCATAAACATTTACAAATACAATCATCCTTCAATTTAACAAGAAGCACAACATCAGCAGCGCCTCTAACAGAATTCCTGACAGCCTGAGCAGCACAGTTGTAGCCTCAATCCAGTTAAACAAGTCTTTATTTAAGCAATTCACAGACTGGATTGCATATATTCAGGAAAGCAGAGCAAGAGATTCTGGCATGGATGTCCACTGGGTATAGAACAACAGATACTGGTTACACATCCTGGGGTGGTTCTTATTCAGGTAGTGACTCAACTTTTACACTTCTGTACTGATTCAGTATTTTGCCTCAGGCTCCAAACCATGATGATCAACAAACAGAACAGTCTACTTTTCAACATACTGGCAAATCTGGTTTCAAGGAATTGAAAGCAAGAGCCAGATTACGTTTGTTTTCAAGACAGAACCTCCTAACTAATCCATATCAACCAAACACCACACAGAAAGTCACTGGTCTCACTTGCCTATTTCCAAACAAACCAAGGCAGGCAATACAGATTTACAGATCTGTATTCGCCACCCACCCCACCCCCCCCCTCCCGAACAACCAGACAATTGAAAACATTCTTCTTTCGATACGCGGAGAAAGACGTGAACAAACA
>JANIJG010005930.1:36498-48684 GCA_024611175.1 Megaceryle torquata
CCCCCAAAAAAACTCCCGGGTCTCCCTTGCCTTTTTCCAAAAAAACCACGGGGGAAAAAAAAAATTTAAAAATTTTTCCCCCCCCCCCCCCCCCCCCCCCCTTTTGTCCAAAGCCAAGAGTTCAAATGATTACCCTTGCATTTTGCAGATGCAGAGATGAAGGTCCACAAAATTAAAACAAACTACTGAGATCAAAAGAGAATCATGATTTAGCAAAATAGGATTTTAGGATGGCAAGAGAAAAACCTTCCAATCTTCCAACTTCTAACATGATCTTTCACAGTATTTTGCATAGTCTTCAGACAACTACTTCTTCACCTAAGTTTACCAGCCTGCTAAATAGCAGAAATTCTATTTTTAACATCCAATTAGAGATGACGTGACAAGGAAGTATATAAAACTGTATGGAATTAGGTATTATGCAACCCTTCACAAACACCACTCAAGGTGAACTGAACATTAAGCAGAATAGTGTCACTGACAACCACAATGCTTACTGTGCTTGAAATCAAGCACTGCTTAAGAGCTTTTCTCACTGAAGCTAAATGCAAGTTAAAAACATAACCAATAAGCATCCACAGCCTCCTGGTTCCCTCCTGATATGAGATTTTATTCAACAAAATTAAATAAAATTGCTTCAATTTCACAGAAGTTCCCTATGCTTAAAACCAGATTAATGTCATTGGGGAAAAAAACTCACAAAGCAAGTATTTCACACAGACCTGTGGTTCAGTTATGTTTAGTATAACACCACTTTAGAAGCCCGTTCCTCTAACTTCAAGTGTACCACCACACAAACAAATAACTTGTTGAATAAAACACCCTTTTAAGCAGATCCACAAATCTTTTACTGTAGTTGATAAAAGTGGCAGATGTAGCACAGAAGCCTGCCTGAAGCTGACGGCTTTTGGTATCAATTCCTCATTAACACCTACTCCATTTTATCAGACTTTTGGGGTTTTTAATGTAAAGTCATACAGGAGTTTTTCACCTCACTCCTGAGTGAACAGGTTATTTTTCCTAGATGGTTTGCAAAAGTAATTCTGAATGCAACCACAGCATCAAGAACTCTTTATTTAGGCAAAGAGTTGAACTGTCTGATACGACATAAGCTTGATGAAAACAACCAATACAGACAACAGCAGCGTTATTTTGGTCAGTGGCTAAGTTCAAGGAAACTGTCAAATTGATCAACTCCACATACTTATTCTAAATGAGAATCATGCTGCATTCTTGTTTTCACACAGTTGCTTTTTTTTTTTTTCCCATTTATTGCTTGAAGCAAGTTGCAGGCTAAAATTCCAGCTCAGGAAGAGGCCAAGACACTTCAACTGACAGTGATGGGAGGACCAACGAAGCCTGTGTTCAGGGGCTCTGACCCGATGACCACAGCCAGCTGTGCAAGTACCTGTACAGAAGCTGAAGAAATCACTCAGAGAGCTCAGATATCTTGATCACTACAGACAAAACATTCCTCGACTCCTCTCTTCGGACTGCCAGTGCAATGCAATGTCAACAGCAATGCCAGATTTGGCAGCAGAAGTCTGCTGCCTTGTGATTTCAATCATACTGCAAGTAACTACACAAGACAAGTATTAATTTCATGGCCTAATGAGCAAGGCCCTGACTACCTAAACCTGGTTGGTTTGTATTTTCAAACACGGCATAATTCAGTTTATTCCATTTGACAGGACAGACACGCACTTCTCCTTCAGTCAAAGCCAAAATGGAACATAATCATTCTCAAGGATCCTTCTGAGGTCCCCTCTCAGCAGAGGAAACCTCTCTGCTCAGCTCTCCTCCACATTTTCTCAGCAGTAACAAATACAGAACTGTATTACTGGTAACCATCCAGCTTATAGTGACAGCCACCTAAGTGTAGCATATCCATGGAAAAAAAAAGCAGCTGCAAAAACACTGACCTGTTACAGGAAGGGCAAAATGATTTGTTCCCATAATAGAGCTAGTCTCCATCCTACTTCCCAGCACCTTCAAGGAATGCAGAGTACATTTTTTTCCTCCCTGTAAGAATGATAGATATATAGTGTGGCAAGAACTGGTTTTGACCGTTCTAGCTGCATTTTCTTTCTTACTTCACACAACGAAGAAATGAATAAATATTTGACATGGCACGATTCCCAATGCTACCCACAATACAAAGGTTTTAAAAATTTAAATGTTTTGCTTTCCTTTGTAATGACTAATGACAAAGGTGTTTTTTTTCTTGCTTTTGTATTCATTGTAATTACAAAACAAATTACATGATTACACACACATTAAAAAAAAAGAATCCTCTGACACTATTTTACTGGTTCTGCCAGCTAGGATTTGAATAAGAACAAGATCCCAGCTAATGAAGTCAGCACCAAAACCCTCATATAATATTTCTGAATACCCAAGAACTTCCATATGGAATGAAAATTAATCTTTTTTATGACTGCTTTCTGACACAGTTGAGAGGTGTACAAAAGAAGACAAAAAAACCCCAACCCAAACCTGTGAGAATTATCAAAACTTGTCAAATGTACGACGTGAGACCAGGATGTGAAGAAGCCAGTAAGAGACAAATGGAGTGTAAAAACAGATCTTTGGGTTTATTAGTAGCATAGTTTGTAAAGGGTAAAGATTAAAAAGGTTAAAAACTAAGTGTATTGATAAAAAGTTTAAAAATCTGCTGTGACTACAACCTGTTCCAGGCTAAACCTAAGACCAAAAGTTTCTAGCTTTTTTTTTTTCCTTTGTTAGTCCATTAGGTAATATATCAAAGAACAAAAACGTCTAAGTTAAAAAACAAAACAAAACACTTTTTTCCAAACAAATAATTCCATTGTGCTTCAATACAATGCATTTCCACATTTACTCTGTGGAAGGAAATAAGCAGACTCAGTTTAACAGTGCATTTCATCTTGTAATGGAAACAGGAGACATAGGAAACCTGCTCGGCCAAGATCACACGGGTGCCTACTGCATGCCCTGGGTGACAACTATTAACACAAGTCTCATTAACACACAGCAACTGAAAAAAACCCACTATTCTTCCAAGTCCTTGGCAACTGTTTTACCATAGCTACTTCACTGATCTTAACCGTATTATTTACAAATAAAGTATTCTTATGATTTCTCACTGGCCAAATTTTGTTCCACCCTCATTGATGTGCATGACAATTTGGTTCCAATACTAATAAATATCTCATTTTAAAGACTCAATTCTTTGTCTCATAAGGACAAGAGGCAGCACTACATGTGCTATCCCTAAACTTTTGACAACTGAGGGATTTTTTTCCTTGCACCGATTCCATCCTTCCTCATTTGAAGGCAGACGTGCAATCAAATTCCTTCTGGCCAGCAAAATCTGTTAAAAATCCCTTCCTCCTTCCCACACTCCCTTTCATGTAGGAAGGGGACAACTCCACTGGCTGCATAACTTCCAGAGACCTCCAAGAAGCATGCTGTGGTTTTGAACCACAGATCTAGAAGCAAGTAAGACTTAAACTGCCAAGTGTATCACTAACGCAGACTTGCCATCGTTTGACCACACTGTTGTCAATGAATTTATTCTATGATCTCACAGTTCTAGCTTCTAAAATGACAAAATATTATTATGAGAAAAAACCTCTTGTGATATGGAGTGTCAAAAAACCCCTCAGAAATCTGGAAGGCAGACAAGAGCTTTAACTCCTAACATTTGGGTTAAGAACAATGACCCAATTCATCAGAACAATGACTGTGACCGAGAACATGCTGTGAGGGCAAGCAGAGCTCTGGCACATGCTCTAGCACCTCTGCCAAGCCGAGCAGGAGCTGCAGACCAGACCCTGGAAGACCTCTCTGGGCTGCACACTGAGCAGCAGCACAGATGCCCAGCTGCCATGTAATGTGGCTCTAATCTACAGCTCTGGAGCATCAGGAAAAGCTTGGACCTTGTGACCATGGTGAGGATGAGACACCTATGGGACAGTGAAAGAATACTGCATCACGCTGCAAGCAGTTCAACTTATTTTCTGCAACAGACCATGCAATGCTCAATACCTCTGCCAGGGACCTATGAAAGCAAAGGTATGGCTTTAGAATCACATAATCATAGAATGGTTTGGAAGGGACCTTTAAATGTCATCTGGTCCTCCTTCGGTAAGCAGGGACAGCTTCAAATAGAGCAGGTTGCTCAGAGCCTCATCCAACCTGACCTGGAATGGTTCCAAGGATAGGGTATCAACCACCTCTCTGGGCAACCTGGGCCAGTGCTTCACCACTCTCCGTGTAAAAAAAAAAAATAAATTCTTTCTATCTAGTCTAAATCTCCCCTCTCCTAGTTTAAAACCATCACCCCTTGTCCTGTTGCAACAGGCCCTGATAAACAGTCTGTCCCCACCTTTCAGACTGCCCCCCTTTAACCACTGAAAGGTCACAATAAGGTCTCCCCAGAGCCTTCTCTTCTCCAGGTTGAACAACCCTAACTCTCTCAGCCTTTCACAGGACAGGTGTTGCAGCAGGCAGATCATTTTCACAACCCTCCTCTGCCCCGCTCCAACAGGTCCATGTCTTTCTTACACTGTTGACTTCAGAGCTGGACACAGTACTCGAGGTGGGGTCTGACCAGAGAGAAGCAGAGCGGCAGAATCACCTCCCTCAACCTGCTGTTTCCTCAGTCCTATCTCGCCTTTCTTCCTTGCCCACCCACATACACACAACGCACATCACTGCTCTGCAGGGACTTGGCTCAGTGGGGAATGGACTATTACAACTTCTGCAGCCAGGCTGCAGATCATCAAGGTACAAGAGACAAATTTGGAAGCTCCCTCCACCCTGAAATCCGTTAGAACTAGCTACAAAATCAGTGGTTAATATTAGTTGCTCAAGATTCTTTTGTATACCATCACTGTTCCTGTCAGTCATTTTAGGATTACATCAGGAATTGTTTTCCTGAAATGGTTTTAGGTTTTACCCTGGAATTAACTGCCTCTGTGAAAAAAGAAGCATTAAAAAAACCCATTTAACAGCTGGATACAACATCTGCCTTTCCCAGGTCATTAGTACTTTAGAACAGTTAATTTATGAGACTATATCATTACACAGAGACTGTCAATTAAAAGAATCACACTTCTTTCTAGTTTAAGCCTTGTCTGCTGAGCGTTCCAGTTAAATAAATTGTCTTTTTTTCCTTTTTTCTTTAATATGCAAGTTATGCCGAAGGGAAAGAACCATCAACTTTTCAATATTCCAGTAATTTTATAAGAGTAATGGGTCATTTTTCCACACACTCCATTTCATGGAGTAGCATGATTTTATATAGTGCTTTCACATCTGAGATTCATACTTGCAAATTTTAAAATATGAACTCAGAAAGTTAGAAAAAGTAAATGAAAAGCACAGAAAAATATATCTCCTGTAGCATGCACATGATCTCCTTCTTAAATACCACAACCAAAAGCAATCTAAGGTTCTCTTTGGGATATGGTACAGAATTCCTGAGTTTGTACATGAGGCAGGCAGGACTTGGTCACCTGCATTAGTCTGCTTGCATTCATCACCAAGACTCTGATCACATAGTGACATCCAGCCTTTATTACCAGGGCTTAAAACCTTTGTAGTCTTTTTCTTTTCTGTTTCACCTCTTATATGTAGTGGATAGAAGAAGTGCATGTACGAGAAATAAAAAAGTATTGGGGGGGGGGGGAAATCAAAAATCACCAACTACCTGACAATTCATCAACAAGTTTAGCAGTACAAATTAATTTTAACTCATGAGCAGGTGTCCAATAGTCAGCATCTTTTTTTTTTTTTTTTTTAAGATGAAAAATAACCGTATTTCATGAGTCTGTATAAAAAGGTGACACAATCCTTGCTTTCAAAAATAAAAATAAATGTAACTATATAAAGAGTAAGAAACTGAGCCTAAAAAGGGCAACTTAAAAATATAGCAAAAAAATTATTTCGAAACAGTTCAATTATACACTCGATAGGGATGCACTGGTTTCAATTTATAATAAAGCACTTTTTAAACATCCCTGTTGTCAAGCTCAGAATATCGTATTTACTGTTGAAAACAACTCTTGCAAAAAGTAATTAATTCAAGTCTTTTCATTTCTTGGTTTGAAATCTAAGTTTAAAAGCATCTTTTTTCTTTTTTTCTTATTCCAAGTTCTAATTAGACTGATGTAGGTCTGTATCTCATACAGATATGCCAGTATTTCCACTATCAGGGCTTGTGAAGAAAATATTCTTTCGAGAAACAGGCTGGCATACAGCTATCTTAGCATGAACAAAAACAATTTTACAAAAAACTGGCATCAAAAGTTACATTTGCAGAAAGCAAAGGAGATCAAAACCTAACTCACAAACCCACGCTCATACAGACACTTCTAAAGCCAATGGAAGAAAAAGGGCACTGAGCATGTAAAGGATAATTGACTACAAATTAATACTGAGGAGTAGAGAGGAGAGAGGAATCCAGACGCAGCCCTTTGTTCACTCTCCCTCTTCGTGACTCGTGTCCTAAACTAAACGGCTGTAGGTGGAGTGAGTTTCCTCCCGCTCAGATTTCAGTGCAGAACCAGGACCTACATCTGCTCTGAATTATGGCTCTAACCTACACTTGATGTTACTGTTACCCAAAGCAAAGTGTTCGCTGTCTCAGACAATAACAGCACATTATTATTACACACGAGGAGTGCCAGAGCAGCACAGCCCTTCATAACATGTGTGTAGCTGGAGTGACTCTCAGGCCAATGAAATATTGTTTGTGTAAAAAGCTTTATTCTGGGGGCTGCACGAATACGAAACAAAACCTATCCTGCCCCCCACCTAGGCTGCAGAACTCAGCCATAACTTCAGTTGAAAAGTTCTGTTTCTGGTTTCCTAACCACTGGCAAGCTTTGAAGAATTGGGCTTGGCTTCAGTGCCAGCTCTTCTCCTGAACCAGCTGCAACTCATCATATTATAATCCCATTTTCAATTGCTCAATCCATCCTTTTCAACACACATTTCCTTGTGTTAAGCCAGTTATTGGCCTGCGGCTCCCCATTCTTTAAAACTCCCCCAAGACTTGCTCTTTAAACATTCAGCATGTGCTTTTTTCACACATAGCAAATTAAATAAATTGGTTCCATCACTCCTAACATTTTAAAAACACAGACACATACATGTGGCTGAAGATGTATGTTATAATCCACATATTACACTCTTAAGTCTGCCAAGCTCTATTTTGCAGTCACCAAAGAGAAGGGGGGAGAAGTGTTAAATTAGATTTTTTAAAAATAATAACAAAATAGTATTTTCTGTGGTGAGAAGTTTCATGCCAAAATTTAACATAGGATGCACAAACTTTTATAGTTAAGTTACAAAGCTCTAAAAATAACTTTTTTTTTCCTGATGGAGATGCTGAAACACCTTAGGTGCAATAGGATATATTGACCATCTTGAAACACTCATCACTGGTCTGTGTAAACCACAGCTAACCTTAGTTCCATACCTGCTAATATAAATTGTGTCCTACATTAAGGTATATATCACCAATATATGCTGCACAGTTATATAAGAATGAATATAGCAAAATAAAAGGCAATGAGATTTATAAGGAAATATGTCAATTTCCATTTGATGTCCCATCTTCATCTCATCTCTCTGTTCCTGCTCTTCTGTTAGGAACAGTACACTCTAATTTCAAATTCTTGCAGTGGCCAAGTAGACCAGAACAGACATGATGCAATGAATAAGAAATACTGATTTAAGTCACGTGTACAAGTCAAGCATTAAGTAGAAATTTTCAAGTTTCCAAATCCCTATTTCTGTTTTTAATATTTGCATTTTACAGGGGGAATTGTTTCAAAACCAAATGCAGGTTTCAGAAGTTAAGTGTCTATTGATTTTAGTATAACACTCAGTAAACTATTTAGTAATAATGTGTATACTTGCAGGAGTATGCACAAGGGCATATCTACATCCAGACTTTAAAAACACTCTCCTAATAGAAAATTTGATATTCTCCTATTCCATGAAGTAGACATTATTCACGTTTCATCTTTAGGAAGTGAACAGAAATTCAAACTTCTCCAACAGCATCATCTAGAGACCCTGATGAACTAACCCATATATCCAGCATACAGCATACAAGGTATTGCAACTGCATCACTGGAGAATCTGCAACGCTACAGCATCTGCTGCAGGCAGAAGCTCAACCACAACAGCACTCAGTACCTTGACACAGTAGAGATACCAAGGAAGGGAACCTCATTCTGAAATTTCTTCCATGTATTTAATGGAGAATTGAATAATGGCCCTTTAATTCTATTTATCATCCAACTATGAATGGCTACATTTGCATTTATAGATATAAATCAACCCTCTCAGTATTTCTCTTCCACAAAACTGAAGTACCCAAGTCACTGTATTTTCAAACTTATCTAATGTGATGTAGGTGGTATACAGAGCAATACCATTTAAATAGTACACAGACTGCAGCTCCTGTCTTCATACAGTAAAACCTTCCACTTATTTCTATATGGCCATTGCTTGTTTATCAAAAAACAATACTTTTTCATCTATTTCCATTTCAGAGAAGTTAGTTGTCTTCCACAATATACTTTGGCCATCATTTAAAACATCTGTTGTCTGCAGAGTCCCACCTTGTCTATCTAAGGAGATATTGCACCCCAAAGACTCCAGTAAGAACATCCTGACTCTCTCCTGTCAGGAGGCTGAAGGCACTCACTTGGGCAGCAGGCAGCTGGAGAGGATTACAGCTCACAAATGCTGCCAGGATCACTGAGATCGCAAGTAGCAGACAGTTCATTTTACAAAAACTTAATGGAGTGTATGGCCCTGGCTCCTTAATACAAGCACTGTCAAGGCGTCTAAGCAAAAAGTCTCAGCTGTCACTGCTGACAAGCTGAGTAGAATTATTTGTCACACTAGGATAGATAAGAGACCAGTAGAGTGGTGTATGGTGAGATCCCCATACATCTCCACGCTGCAGTCTCAGGCATGAGCCATATGGTTTCCTCCAATCCAACACACTGGCAGGATACTGTAATTTTACTACAAGGCAGTATGGTTAAAAGTTAGTTTTTAGTGTTCAGATCTTAAATACATTAGCCTCCTTCCTGCACAGTGTTTTACATCTTTTAATTAAGTGGTCTCTGCCTTCCCCTTCGTATTTTCTGAAAAAGACAGCACACAAACCCCTGAATAATCTCCAGGTCATTAGCTAGGTAACCCATCTCATCAATATGTCAAATTATACCAGCTATAAAACTAACCTGATGCATCTGTTCTATAATATAAACACCTTCATCTGGATATTTCTTCTAACCTCATCAAAAAGGATATCAATTATTGTCTTTCAGCACATGTGTACTCATTAACAAGGACTTCCAGAAAGCTAATTCTTTCCCTGCTGGTGTTTACACACCAAAGCTTTCATTATCCACAATACTGGATGTACACAGTCTACTTCTTCAGGATATGCACATTCCTCCTACACACAGAAACATGGGTCTACAATTCTACTGTTCCTCACAACAGAAGAGAAAGGAATGTTTTTCATTTGTCAGCATTTACACTGTAAAACTACATTGGTATTAACACTGAACAACCGTAACCAGAAAGGTTCACGTTCTCCTATAAACATGTCAATTACCTGAAACTCAAATAAAAGTAGTTCAAAATGATCAGTCAGGACTATGAAAAAACTACTTTGGACAGAAGCCAGGCAGTTATATCTGATGCACAGGTGTTGATCTAGTCCTAATATCTATTATGTAACCTAAAATAAATTTATTTAATTTATAACTCTACCACCACACTGTATTACAGAGCGTCAATTGTCTTTTCCAGCCGCCTGCTGCAGCACATCAAATCTAATATGCAAGTTATTTTGGACAAATGTCTTTTTATGGAATGATGCTTGGCAATGAAGCACAGCAGAGATCGGGTCCTCGATAAAGGCCTCCTGATGTTAACATAATCCATGTAGCAGCATCACTGCCCAACTAATTGAGATCCAGAAATCTGGGGTTTTTCAGTGACCTGCCAAATGAACGTAGCTGGGTCTGTATTTTCTGTTCTTCTGAATACCCTTTACTTGCCTAGTGTACTTAGAAAATAAGCTCTATGGGTGATGTAATTTCTCTACTGTTTATATAACACTTTGGAAAATAGGCTCCTGAAGTGGATGAAGCCAAGATTTTCCTGTAATATCTACAATTATTTAACCCTTTATTAAGAAAGAATATACTGCTGAGGAATGTTTTTTCTGAATATGAGTAGTCTATAGACCTAGAATCATTTAGGATCTTTGTAACCAACCTAGAAATGTTACCAGGTTGTAGTATTTCTTCTTTTTAACTGTTTTAATACATTGATTATCTAAATGAAAATAGGAAGCTCTGTCATCTGAACTTTATCGAAGGTCACTTACTAAGTTTCAGAATATAGTTCTACTTGGTATTGCTTAAAAACAAAACGTTCTCTCAAAATCAAACTTCAAATGTCTGAAAATATAGTCAAAACTAGCATAATGAAGGTTATTTATATGTTCTACTCTTCAAAATCAATAACCACACAAGAAAAATGCCTGCAAGACAGTATTTTGTATTCAGCAAAAGAGTTCATTCAGGGCCAACAGTAAAGTTGGTGCACCCAGAGAGCAAATACTTAGTGACAAAAACTTTGCTATTGTACCACTATTTTTAATCCATACAGATAGTCCACGGTGATTCACTCAAGCCTAAAGTGGGAGTGGGAGGGGTGATAATGACTACAATCAGCACAATTCTTTTGGGATAAAGTAACTTGAGGCAGCAGCACTACCCAAGTTTTATGCTCATGTCACCATGATAAATTTCTTTAGGAACATTTTGTAAAATTCTTTAAAGACAGATATTTTCAAACAGTGATATATGCATGATTTTCTGCATGTGACATTAGTGAGTAAACAATTTGTCACTGCCATTCACAAAAAGATTGATGCCTAGTCTGAAAATCAGCACCAATAAAGAATTTCTTCTAAAGGAACCCTCTCAACCCATCCTTAACTTATTAACACTGGCAACCATTAGCACATGCAGGTACTGTGCAGATCTATGCAAATCGCAAAAGAACCATTTGACACACTGGATCAGAAGAGCTCTGCAAAATAAATCTAACAGCAGAAGTTTGAAGTGCCATATCTCATTCTTCCAGTCAATACAAAACCTGTATTTCCCTTCAAGACAGATTTCTTACTCAAAGTTTTAAGAAAAGAATCTTAAGGAAAAATGAAGTAATAGCAAGAAATGAAAGCAATAATACAGGCTGAGTCAAGTTATAAAGGGTTGTCTGTCAGACAAGAATGAGAAGACAGCTGCATAAGTGACACAAAATAAGCAGATGGAGGTAAGGTGAACTATGTGGCAGAAATGCCAGCTCTGCTTGCTTGCTCCTGCCACCTCTTCCTTTACAACATCTAGAGCCCACAACTAAACCATCAGGTGGCACGAAGCGGTGTCCCTTCTTAGGTGCGGTCCTTCGATCTGAAAAATGCTAAGCTATCACCAGATGCAATATAAGGACTTTGCCACGCTATTTTCTAGACACTTAAATAGTCCCCGTACACCAAAGGCAGCTCTTTTCCATGCTAGTTTTCAAGGGAAAACACATGCATTTCCTGAAACATTCTTCCCCACAAAATCCCAAGAAGTTTCAATTATGGAAATATTAGTAAGAAAGGAAAAAGCCCAAATGAATAAAATTCAACTAAAAGTATCATTATTTATTCTTCTATTTGACATTTATTAGATTTTGGAGTTCTGTTGTTACAACTAAAATTAAACCCACAAAACTACAGCATACAGTCTCATCTCTCAAACACCTTCCCCACTTCTGAACAGCCAATGGATATTTCTCTATTATTTCCTGCATGCTGTAGGAGAGTAACAAAGCTTTCACTTTGTCTACAGTAAGGAA
Source organism: Megaceryle torquata (assembly GCA_024611175.1). Lineage (NCBI taxonomy): Eukaryota > Metazoa > Chordata > Aves > Coraciiformes > Cerylidae > Megaceryle > Megaceryle torquata. The sequence goes on from JANIJG010005930.1 coordinate 48,439, forward strand.
TTGCCATGGTACAGAAATGGGGCCTGACAAAACACACTGTGTTTTACTCTGCTACACACAAACATACGTACATTGAAAAAGACAAGCCAAGAATCTTCTGGGGAAGAAAAGGAAGGAAAGAGAGGAAGGAAAGAGAGGAAGGAAAGAGAGGAAAGGAAGAGGGGAAAGGAAGAGGGGAAAGGAAGAGGGGAAAGGAAGAGGGGAAAGGAAGAGGGGAAAGGAAGAGGGGAAAGGAAGGGAAGGGAA